>BDUI01000309.1:331686-343886 GCA_002335545.1 Apodemus speciosus | reverse complement strand
AGAATACCCATGGTATGCACTCACTGATAAGTGGATATTAGCCTAGAATCTTGGAACACCAAAGACACAATCCACATACCAAATGATGTCCGAGAAGAAGGAAGGAGTGGACCCTGGTTCTGGAAAAGCTCAATGCATCAGTATAGGGGAATACCAGAACAGCTAAGTGGGAAGGTGTGGGTGGGGGGACAGGGTGAGGGGAAAGGGCATGTGGGACCTTTGGGGGGCGAGGAACCAGGAAAAGGGAAATGAAATGTAAATAAAGAATATATCCAATGAAGAGTATTGGTATTGGTCTTCATTGAAGATCTGATAGAATTCTGCACTAAACCAATCTGGTCCTGGCTTGTTTTTTAAGTTGGGAATCTTCACTCTTCTATACTTCTACATTTTCTTTAGGTTTGGTCTTCTCATTGTGTCCTGGATTTTCTGGATGTTTTGGGTTAGGAGCTTGCAGCATTTGCATTTTCTTTGACTGTTTTGTCAATGATTTCTATGATTGTCTTCTGCACTTGGGATTCTCTCTTCTACCTCTTGTATTCTCTTGGTGATGCTTGCAACTATGACTCCTGATCTCTTTCCTAGGTTTTTCTGTTTCCAGGGTTGTCTTACTTTGTGATTTCTTTATTGTTTCTATTTCCATTTTTAGATCCTGGATGGTTTTGTTCAATACCTTCACCTGTTTGCTTGTGTTTTCCTGTAATTCTTTAAGGGATTTTTTGTGTTTCTTCTTTAAGGGCTTCTACCTGTTTATCTATCTTCTCCTGTATTTCTTTAAGGGAGTATTTATGTCCTTTTTAAAATCTGCTATCATCATCATGAGATGTGATTTTAAATGAGAGTCTACCTTTTCCTGTGTGTTGGGGTATCCAAGGCTCACTGTGGTGGGAGAGCTAGGTTCTGATGATACCTTGTAGCTTTGGTTTCTGCTGCTTATATTTTTGCCCTTGCCTATTGCCATCTGTTTATCTCTGGTGTTAGCTGGACTTACTGTCCCTGACTGTGGCTTGTCCTTCCTGTAAACCTGTGTGTCAGCACTCCTGGGAGACCAATTCTCTCTGGGAGGAATTTGGGTATAAAGAGCTGTGGCCAGTCATTCCATTGTTCCCATGTCCTGATGGCTCTGGGTGAGTCCCTCCTGGGCCAGGAATTTGAGCAGAAGTGGTTGTCTCACCTGTGATCTCAGGTGTGTCAGCACTCTTGGGAGACCAGCTCTCTCCAGGTGGGATCTGGGTACAGAGAGCTGGGGCATAGGGTCAGTCCAAGACTCATCCCCCCAGCAGGTCTTCCTCAATAGGTACACAGGAGTACATCGGAACGGGCCTGCAAGGAGACAGTTGTGCTAGGTTCTTATCTGTAAGCATAGCAGAGTATCATTAAGAGTGCCAGGAGTTGACTCTCGTATGTGATCAGTTTCAAGTTGGGCCACTCCTAGGTTGACTGTTCCCTTAGTCTCTGCTCCATCTTTATCCCTGCACATCTTGTAGACAAGGCAATTTTTTTGTCAAATGTTTTGTGGGTGATTGTTTTCTTTAAATTCACCCAAAAGCTGATCCAATTTCTCAAAAGCACTCCTAATTCTTTGATACTGCAATCCTCTTTTGAAACTCTGTTTAGTGCTTGTGACTATTATGCCATACTTCAACTGTCAACTTGTCTCATTTTTCTAAGCCTCGCTTACTGTGCTGTGCATGTGATTAGGAGGTTCTCAAAGGAGACTGACACACTATAGAGCTGTGTGCAGTATTTTTCACTGTCGAAATTGGTTATAATTTTATTTGCAATACATGAATGCATATTCCTTTCTACATTAACCAGGAAAGATAATGACTAATGAATATTATTTGGTAAAAAGCCAAATAAATCTGCTTGTGTAACAGACAATTTTATTTCTCTGAGAATGCTAAAGCCAGAAATGGAATGTAAGTATTAACAAGCGATGTCTGTGCTGTACATGTATGTAGTAGTACATCCCACCACTGGCCACAGGAGCCACTGAGGCTTTTGGAAAGGATTCAGAAACCACTATGAAGAAAGCACATACCCCCACACCACACCCCACTTCTGATACCCCATCCCGTACCCTACACCTGACACCACACCACATCTCACACCCTACACCCCTGCCATACTCTGTGTTCAGATATCTAGATAGACTAGGAAAGCTCAAGCAATTCTTGAAAATTACAGTGAAAAAGCCACCTTGTCAAGGAAGTCAACTACAGTAATAGCTGCATTCAGTGTGACTAGAGCAAGAAATGGAGATTTAAGTTGGTCCTAGGGAACACAGGAACTTTTACAGGTCCTTTAGTATACATGTTTGAAGGAGTCTTGCTGTAAACTGTTAGCAACAGTATTAATATATTGATGAAGGTGGCTGGAATGAGTATCCTCAGTAGCTAAAAGCACTTAGTGCTCTTCTAAAGGACCTGAACCCAGTTCTCAGCACCCACATCAGACAGCTCAAACCCTCCTGTAACTCCAGGTCTAGGTGGAGATGATACTATCTTCTGGCTTCAGTGAGCACTCTACACAATTGACACAGTTCAGTGCATGTAGTAAAAAATAATCGTTTTAAAATGATATTAATTAGGGAGAGAGAAAGCAACTTAAAACGTGCAGAGAAAGATCTTTGACAACTTTAACATGTTGCCAATAGCCCTGAGAGTTACCACACACAAGTATAATATCATCTTTCCTCTCTTAAAGGGCCTAAATTTCAACACTAATTCCTGCAATTAGTGTTTATTAAGTGCTGCTCTATGCTACATCATTTTTCACAATGAGACACAGACAGTAAGATACAGGCTTAATTGTAAATTGCTTCTTTTCAGTAGATGGACTCCTATTATTTTCAGCCTTATTACATATCTCCACAAATCTAATCTCTCTTAAACATTTCTAGGCTCCTTATTAAGTTACTTCTGACTTGTATAACTTGCTAAAAATTTATTAAGAGTTCATTAATTTTTCACCAATCTATAAACCTTATCACTGCAGTTTTTATTAGCTAAGATATAATTAACTAGGCCTGACTTTTTAATTTTAGGGACGTCATTTACCTACATTATCAACAGTTTTATAATAATTACATTTTTACTCTATCAGATTTCTCTTCAAATTATGACCTGTAATTAGAATTCTGTACTTAATATCTCATAGCCATAGTGACATATACTTCTGTCTTCTGTTACTCTCAATCTTTAAGTAATAAATATCTTGTAATTTGTCTATTTAAAGAAATCAACAACAATAGAAGGCCACAAGCACAGAATTTATTATAGAAGCATCTACTAATGTAAAACTTTTGTCTTCTTTCCTGGCATTTATACTTTATGCATGATGTCCTTCATATCTACCTGTTTAACATACACAGATTCAATGTCAATAAAAATATGCAAAAGTAGCACGTATATGTACTGAACATGATTTTTCATTATCATCACTACTACTTACTTAGCATTTGCATTACAGTAGGTATAAATAATCTATATCTATCTCAAGTCTATGAGAAAATATATACAGAGTATGTCCTTTTAAATAAAGGAAGCTGACTTGAACACTAATATGTAGAGGGAAGTGTTGTTTACCTAACTGGTCCTTGATTGTGTCAATTAAAAAGGCAGAAGTCACATGCCTGGCAAAAGGAAAAAGGTGGGACGTCCAGATCCCAGGAGGAAGAGAAGGGACACAGGGAAGGCCAGGCTTTTGGACCAGTAGGAAGCAGCAGTCATATAAGGTCTTGGGGCACCTCAGAGTTTGTAGCTTCGGCAGTGGGCAGGAGCCAAGGATGTTGGCGAGAGCTAACTGATAGGATTAGGGCAGAAAATTCTTTGCCCAGACATTGAGTTATCTGGCTAGTTTTGAAATAATAAAACTGCCTAATGTCTTCCAACTAGGAAGCTAAGGTGGAAAGGAGGAGGAAGAAGGCAGCCGGGGCGGTTGTTGGCAGCTATCCAGGAAGGGCTCGCAGATCTGAGCTCCAGGGGAAAATGGCCAGCCAGCCATTAGTGTAGCTGAGTGAGACCCCAGCAGCAGCCAACCTCAGAACCTAGCCAGGAGCACGGGCAGAGCCTCTTGGAAAGTAGAAGTGTGAATTTTTTAAAAGTATTCACAACACTAATGGGTATGACTGCCCACACAGACCCTGAAACCAGTTCCCAATGGATACAGAGGGATGAGTTAATATCCACTGGTTAACCAGTTTCATCATGTAGTAAAATCTAAATTAAATGTTAGTGACTCTTAGCAGAAAGAAAATGAATAGTGTCGTCTCGTGAATAGATATGGTATTAATTCTATCAGCAGCTTCAGAGGCATTCCTTTGGAGATCTGATTCATAGGCAACAAATAATCACTCCAGTATGCTTTCTTATGTCTAGTTCTAGAATCTCTATAAATTATTTTCCTACAAAGATGCAACAAAAATTTTCATAATTGATAAATAGACAAATAATGACATCAACTGAGGCTTGACCTTATATTTCTCTTGAGGGTGTTTTAAAATTCTGGAAAGATTAAATGTCAATCATTCATTTTGTTTGTTTGCAATTTTAAAATCAGTACTTTCAGTCATCATATAAAATGTTTACTATAATAGCTATTCTTATTTTAAAATAAATATTTTTAAATAAGTCTTTGGAGTTTGCTTAATACTATGTCCATTTAGCATAATAATAACATATTTCCTCTAAAGCCTAAGACCTGTCTAGCCAAAGATTCTTGCCAGCTATGGGTTTCACTTTGTGGAGCAGGACTTAAGTCCAAGCAGAGAGTGCTTGGTTTGTGTTTATGCCAACACTGCACCAAGGAACATGTTTATTCAGAATGGTCATTATTATGCCTTATAGAATTCTCCACTGAGAAAGGCTGATGGCTACATTTCTCATCCAGTATCATGCATAACATCTTAAAGCACTAAAGCTAGCTAATGGGGATTAATGTTTCCAGGTTAGTCCCAGCTTGATTCCTCCATGTTCTATGACTCAAGTAAGCGTAGTCTTCTGCAATAGGATTTTTCCAACATGTTCTAAGGGTAACCAAGAGAATCATCAATAGCCTGTGGCATTTTGGAGTATTTGAGACCTCAGTGACCAACAAACCAAAAGAATTAACCTATTTTCAGCCCTCTTCAGCCCTCCATTTTTATTTGGTAGCATGTGGTATCTAATGACACCCAGTTACCCAGTTATAGGCAAACATTTTAACTAATTCTCTCTCTCCCTCTCTCTCTCTCTCTCTCTCTCTCTCTCTCTCTCTCTCTCTCTCTGTGTGTGTGTGTGTTTGTGTGTGCATGTGTGTGTGCATGCTTCTATGATAGAAGAAATTATGTCCAGAAGTGCTAGATAATGCATAAAAATTAGTTGAATTTGTGACTATGCACACGTGAAAAAAGTCAATCTAGGTGAATATATTTTGGACTTTCTTTTAGTGTGGACTCAATGTGCTATGCATCCCAATGTAAACCCATACAATATTGTTTTACCATTATACATCTTTGGTATTATTATATTAGACAATTACAAAAATGAAGCAAAACATAAAAGCTAACTCTGCAACCTTCTATGTAACAACAAAAATACCATATATTAAAGAGAGATATATTTTTCTCCAAAATGCACTGAAACTCAAAAGAAAAAAATCCAAGGGAGATATTTTTATTTAAAAATGTTCCTTAAATAGCTTGTATAATGTGTATGTGAACAAAACTGTGTTTTCTAAACAAGTTCCTGGTATTATTAAGCCTTCATCCTTAACTAAGTAACCAGGGATGTACCATTTTGTTAATCAAGAATCCTTTAAAATTACAAATCAGCCAGGCAAGTAGTTTATTTTATTATTAGATAAAACATATTAAAAATAAAATTAGAAATTGAAGTATTAAAAAAAAATCTCATTTGCTCAATCAGAAAAGAGAGGAAGAGAGAAATAATGTTTCAACCAAAAACACAGTATACAAAAGTTTAAGACACATTTACAAATTTATAAGCATACTTGAGTCTTCAAGAGAAGATGCTACTAACTACAAACATAACAAAATGAATTGTGAATTGGATGTTTGAGTTCCCCTAAAATTCATACAGGACCTTTTCCCTCTATTGCAGCTGAGTTTGTAGAATAGAATTACAGCTGAATAATAAGTGTGAGGTGTTGATCTTACAGGATTATAACCTTATACAGGGAACCTGACATCTCTGTCTTCCTCACCCCAGATTACTAAGGAGGAGTTCATGAGAAGACTGAGTGAGAAGATGGTTATCCTATAACCAAGATGAGAGACCTTACCAGAAACTGAAGTTTGATGAACTTTGAAATGAAACTTTATCCCTCCAAAAACATGGGAAGGTTAATTTCTCTTGTTGGAGCCTTCCAATATGTGATATATTACAATAGTAACAGATTACCTGCTGGGCTATGCTGTATGAGATTATCATATGCATGAAGAATATGGTGAGATCCAAGGAAGAAGGAACCTCACTGTGGGTAGATATGTATGGATGGCAAAGGAACAGTAAGGCAAATACAACTTATACAAATGAAAACTGAATATGTTCAGGAAACAAGATTCATCAGCCCAGAATATAGTCTGGAAGTGATAGAATGAGATGACCACAGAACATGTAAAAACAATCATTTCATTTTTGTCTCATCAAATTTGCAATCAAGATAATTTAATTTGCTTTAGAGGCATTTCCTAGATAACAATTACATCTCAGTGTAATAAATATCCCAGAATCCAGTCAAATGAATCCATTGTCTCTGAAGAGCTAAGGGAAATTTGATTCTGCAAATACAAAGAGCAAAATCTCCTTTCATAATTGGATAAACATCATTCTCCAAAAACAGATATGCTTAGCTTAACAGCAATTCAAGGACTTCAACCAGGCCACAGAAAGCACAGAGATTGATAAGGCACCTTCATCATTTTCTATGGAGCAGAACCCATTACATGAGCCTGTAACACATCAGAGAGATGTCCATTCACTCTAAATTAACTGAAGTCCCAAGTTTTACATTAACGTCTCAGAAGGCAGTGAAGAAACAAGCCTTCCTCCATGAACAGAATGAAGAGGTCCTGGGTCCTATTTATACAGTCGTACCAGGATTGCCCTAGAAGGACAATTTAGGCGCGGCAGAAAACTAACACTAACCTTTTACCCTGAGGCATCCCTAAATGCACAGAAAATCTTCACTTAAAGTATTATAGAAAAGGAGAAAATAGGTTTTTAGCCATATTTATTTAGAATTTCAGCAGAGATCGGGGGCTTTAGTACTTTTGGTCACTGCTGGCTCTAACCTTAGAATGAATGGAAGAGAAATTGTGGGGTAACTGTGTTCCTCTGGCTTCATGCCTCTGTGACAAATCCCTGAAAAAACTTAAGAGGAGATATTGAGAGTGATGGTTTCAGAAGACTTGGTCCAGTCTCTTAGTTCATGGCAACAAGAGTGTAGAGGAGATTCTTCACTTTGTGGCAGACTGGAAGCAAGGAGAAAATAGGATCCAGGGCCCAACTATAAATTTGAAAGAAACATATCCAGTGACCTATTTCTTCCAGGTAGGCTGCACCCCTTACATTTCCAGGAACTCTCAAAATAGCATTGCCTGCAGAGTAGTAAGCATGTGAGGCAGATTTTATATTAAAAGCATAACTTTTTAATTGTAGCTAAGACTTATTAAAAACTGTGCTATGAAAGGAATGTGATATTTTTGCTACTATAAGGAAAATAGTCAGTTGTTAAAAAAAAACCTATACTATATTTAAGCAAGTAATAGGTAAAAATTGCATCACAATAAAATGCTAAGAATAAATGCTAAGAATTTCTCAAAAGCCAAAGTTAGTCTCCATCACTGTCTCCAAACCAAGAAAGCTGTTTTTGTTTAGTTTTGCTTGTGTTTTCCGCAATACCCCTGTGTATGGGTTCTTCTTCTATATAACTATATGAGTGTCAGCTTTAATTGGATGATGGTTTAGAGGTCCAAATCTCTTGGAGATTCAGTAATGTAGCAGAGAGCCTGTGTGATTCAAAGGGAATGTTTTAATATACCAGGAGATATGGGGTGTCACAGCAGTTGTGTGAACTCTGGCAGACACACTGCCCTGAAGAAGCACGATATTGTCTCTAATACCTTGAGTTCAGCAGTTTTAATTCCCACCTCTGTGTGATGTTTGACAGTTCATTCATTTAGAGAGCTTCAGTGCAGCACAGGTGACTTAAGTTCAGATAGTTATTTTAAGGGTATGTCGCTTCTGTTTATTTTTTAATGCTAAGGAGAAAGCACTGAGTGTGTTGCAGGAAGACCTTTGAACACAAAAGAAACTGCTCTCTAAAAAAAATAGAGAGCTTTGACATTTAGAGATTCAGCATTTCATTGGGGGACAGACTTCCTTAATCCTGAGACATTGATTGGTGCCAAAGTTAGAGAATCTAACCTGCATAGTACCCTCTCAAGAGGTGAAGTTTTAAAAGACTCAAAACTCACAAAGCTTTCTATATTATTTGCTGCAATGCCTGAAATGTGTCTCTTTAACCAGGTGCCAGAGTCATTCTGAACATCAATCCAAATGCCAACTAGAAACATGGCTCATAACTGGAGTGCACAGGGTTAACAGGGAAGGCTAATCTATACTAGAAGAAAAAGTAGTGGCAAGAGACTCTAGGTAAGCCAGTAAACAATGTGATTATGTGCCCCTTTTCAGGAATTACAGGTACAAAAGAAAAGACTGAAGAAGAAGAAAGAGAATGATGAGGGAAACTGTCCAGATCATTTGTGGAGAAGGGGATAGATACTAGAATAACCAAGCAGGTTATGAATGGAGAAAGGACTTGGTGTATTGAACTGTTTTCTGACTGCTTCTCGATACTGAACAGTTTGGCCACTGATATAGATCAATGAGCAAGGAAATTATTGATTTCAGTTACTGTACCAGCTATGACTCCACCGAGGTACAATGGATGCTACCAATCTAATGGTTATATGTGGGGTGGTGGACCATGAGAGGACTCCTGGTAAGGTCGACCTAAAGGCTAGAAGCCCCCAAAACCCTTAAGGAACAGTAGGAGCACTAGTCTCCTGTCAGGTAGCCACAGTCCCCAATAGATTTTTGGCTGTCAGTCACATGAAGGTAATGCCACAAGCCCTTCCATATGTAGATAAGGCATCCCTAACATCTCCAACCAAGATAATTGCACAGTCAAGTAGGCTCAAAACAGTTCTCCATAAATGAGGTACCTAGAGACCTGGAGTGTGTCGCCAATAAGCTTCCCTTCCCAGACATTCCAACTTGGAAAAGGTAATCTCAGGCCCACCCAGAGAAGTGAGTATGGTTTTCCACCATGACAATAAACTGTTTAGAACCATGATCTGCCTTTTTTGTCAAGATCTGCCATGGGAAGCCATGAAGAAAGCCTTCGCCTACAGAACTGCAGCCTAATCTCCTGTAGAAGACCTCTCTGCAATCCCAACCTCAACTGCCACCAAGCCTGCTGCGGTCAAGCCAAGGACCATCATCCATGCTGGGACAAGCCAGAGCTTACCTCCACCCACACCCCAACTCCGGAGGGTCTCTGCTCTTCTGCAACTCCCAGCAGAACCTGGATGTCACAGTCTGAGAACCTCGTGGTCCTGAACCAGCTCAGGCTTTCCCGCATATCAGACTTCACTTTCCCATCCCCTGAGCTGACTCAGTACTTCCCTACAGCCCAACACCCACCCTGTGGCAGTGTCGGATAAGCACAGCGTGCCCAGTAGAGGAGCAAACTCAGCCAACAACCTACAGTTATATGGATAGCCTGTGTTAAACTAAGTGGCTCATGAAACAAAATTAAAAATCTTGTGCTAAAGAGCTTGGGGAAGGTTAGTAGACACCAGAAGAAGATAAAAGAAGCTACAGGAGACAGAAATCATATATATATACATATATATTGTGTATATATATTGATATTGATATATATTGATATTTGATAATTTCATATATATATGAAATTATCAAGCAACAAAATTAATTTTTGAAAGCACAATAAAAGAGAAAGGCAAAGGCTAGATGGGTGGCAAAGAGGTACTTGAGCAAGTGGCAGATACATAATAGCTATTTCCCAAGAGACGCTCATTCTCCAGCTCATGGGGACTTTTCAGAAGGAAAGAGTGCTTGTATTGTAAAACCTGCTGAGCTCGCTAAGGAGGTCATTACCAGTAATGAATTAGCGACATCTAAAATATTATTTCATTTGCCTCAAACGAACATTTTATATCTCAATGGGAAATGGCTCTTTCATCCTATTTCAATAGCTTAAACCAACATAAAAGTCCATGTAAAAATTATATTGAGCTTCTCTCTGTGTAAAGATTAGCTACATTTCAACAAAACTGGGTGTGGGGGTTATGTGGGAGCGGGGAGTCAACTGCTATTCACAAAAGCACTGCTTGAAGCTTGAGCAGTCCATGGCTTGGATACAAAGGGCTTATTTTTATTATTTTTTTTAGAATAAAGCTTTCACCATTGTTTTTGCACTTCTCTCACTTTTATAGCCTATTTTCTCTCTGTCACTACTTCTCTTACACTCTTAGTCTGAATCCTTGCTGTAGTTTTCACAGCTAAACACAAAGTATTGTCCGCCACTGGTTTTCCCTACATTTTGTTTGTTTCACACGAGTCCCAACCCTGTTCCCAGTATTTCTCAGTGTTCTCTTGGTTGTCCCTGTGAAGCTGGGGAGATGTGCAGGGAGGAAAAGAAGGAGAGATGGAGGGTGAGGAATGCCCCGTCACTTAGGGCAGTGCCTGTTACCACCTGCCAGTCTCTGGGAAGCTCTTGAAAACCAAAGTCTGTCTCATGAGGACAGCACTATTAATCATCTTTCTCCAGGGTCCTTTGATTCTCCTGCACATTTTTGGAAGCTTCTGTTATTTTCAGTCATTTCATCGACTTGAAATGGACAATCTTTTATATTTCTAAAGAATAATTTATGAAATGGTACAATAATACCTAGTTACTTCAGGAATATTTAAAGCAAACTGTATTAGAACTTCTTTCATCTGAAGATTTTTTTATTTTCCCTGAAAAATTACATGCATATTATTGAAGGCTTAATCATTTAACTCAATTAAAATATAAATGCCAAGTGCTTCTTTTTTCACCTAAAATATTATAATGAAATGTTAGCTTTTCTTGATATAGAAGACATTTCTAGAGACTAGACATTTCCTTTGCATGAATAACATTTTTAATACTCAAATTAGTACTGCATTGAATTATAAGCTGTCATTCTGATGATCACTGTATTCTTACACTTCAACATTAACAAATGTATTTCTTTTTTGGKGGTGGTGGTGGTGGTAGTACATGCCTTTAGTCCCAGCCCAGAGGCAGAGGAATGTCTGAATTTGAGACCAGCCTACTCTACTTAACTAATGAAACAAATTTCTTTTCTTTCCTTCCTTTCTTTTTTCTTTTGCCTTTCTTCTTCTTTTTTTATTATTTTCTATATTCTTTGTTTACATTCCAAATAATTTTCCCTTTCCCGGTCCCCCCCTCCCCATAATTCCCATAAGCCCTCTTCCCTCCACCAGTTCCCCAATCAACCCCCTTCCATTTCTCTGTCCTGGCAATCCCTTACAATGCTGCATCAAGCCTTTCCAGGACCAGGGCCCTCTCCTTCCTTCTTGAGAATGATTTGATATGTGAGTTGTGTCTTGGGTATTCAAAGCTTCTGGGCTAATATCCACTTATCAGTGACTGCATTCCATGTGTGTTCTTTTGTGAATGAGTTACCTCATTTAGTATGATATTTTCCATATTCAACCATTTGCCTAAGAATTTCATGAATTCATTGTTTTTAATTGCTGAGTAGTATTACATTGTGTAAATATACCACATTTTCTGTATCCATTCCTCCATTGAGGGACACCTGGGTTCTTTCCAGCTTCTGGCTATTATGAATAAGGCTGCTATGAACATAGTGGAGCATGTGTCCTTATTGCATGCCGGGAAATCCTCTGGGTATATGCCCAGCAGTGGTATAGCAGGGTCCTCTGGAAGTGTTATGCCCAGTTTTCTGAGGCAATCCCACCAGCAGTGGAGGAGTGTTCCTCTTTCTCCACATCCTCGCCAACACCTGCTGTTTCCTGAGTTTTTAATCTTAGCCATTCTGACTGGTGTGAGGTGAAATCTCAGGGTTGTTTTAATTTGCGTTTCCCTAATAA
>BDUI01000309.1:304369-329481 GCA_002335545.1 Apodemus speciosus | reverse complement strand
ATCGTTCCACTTTATTAAAAGTACAGGATTGGCATTTAGACTGATTCACATTGCTGTCTATGGAATGTGCCACTAAGTACTTTGATTCATTCCAAAGAAACCTGTTATTTTCTTTTAAAAAGTCATAAGCTATCTTAAGCTGCCCAAACTCAAATCTTTAAATAGATAACTTTTATCTTATCTTATCACCCCAAAAGTTTTCAATCAACTTCTATTTTGTTTGCAATTTTGATCATTAGCTTCCCATGCAATATTTGTTCTTACCACTTCATTCTCCCTCCATATTTCTTGCTTCAGCCTGGAGTCTCATACTTAGTATCTTTAATCTGATCTTAAGTAGTCATTTTTCCTCAGGCTATAGTTGGTGCCCTCTCTTCCAAAGAACATGTTTTGAACATGTTTGCGGTTACCTACAAACTCAGCCTTTGCAATGTATTTCCATGCCAATTTCAGTGCCTGAAAAACTAAAAGAACCAAACTATGGAAATTGTAATTGTGAATTATGCAGAACTCTCCTCTACTTGCTTTCACTTCTAGTTGGACATATTATATAAGTAAATAATGAATATAAATATAAAACAAAGAATATATAATGCAAACTGCTTCATAGAATTCTTTGTGAGTTCAGTAAACATATGACCAAATATGTTCACTATTCCTGGAAAATACACCTGATATTGGCATATAATTAAATAAGTACAACTTAGTTGATGTGCACCTCATTTGCTTATGTCAGTTGGCTATCCCAAAGGAAGATAGAATCACGTGTTTCTGAGCCCTGTAGCAAAGTGGTATCCTGTGAACCGGGCTGCCTCATCAGTGAACAGCTGCTCCTATTGATCCCAGGCTATGTCAGGGCTGTCATGAAGCAGTTGTTATGTAAGATTCTAGCCACAGGGATAAACTCCAAACATTGCAGCACACTGAGAGCTGGACCAGTAGTGGCAAGTGCTTCTGATGCTCAAAACGAGGCTGCATACCCATTAGAACACTTCTGACATTTTGCATTTGTGAAGTTGGCTATACCCAGTTCTAATAGTGCATATATTCAGTAAAAATGCTCCCATCTAATCCTCCAAATACAAGTATAAGCTACCTCATATTTGAATACTTATATAAACTCAGTTCCAGCAGTGTTCAGTATTCACTGCTTGTGTTATGCCTATACAAAAATTCCCATTTGTTTATTTTGAATATTATTTAATTTTCATCAGTGTATTTTTCCACCAAAATCCAAAGCATTGTTTTTGATCTTTTCTCTTTATTCAGTTAGCCCAACTCCCTGAAATTTCAAGATGTGTCTTGGCACCTGACAGAAGAACTGGATAAATCAGATATTTTTCTGATTCTCCTTTAAACTTGAAGAAACACAAGTTAAAAGTTATTGTGAATGTCATGGAACCTAATGGTAGCATCAAATGAATCTTCTGGCAGTTGAGAAAAGGATTTGTTGCTAATGTCTTTTGGATCACATAGTTGAACATCTTGGATAAGTTTCTTTTTTCAAAACCATTAGGCAGAGGTGGCTTTTGTATTTATTTTTAATTGCTGAAGAAAGCCTTGAGCATTCCAAGAAAGTAAAAATAAAAAACTAATGATACTAAAGTGAGCTTCTGTTTGCAGAGACATCCTTTGAAGGAGGGTGACTAATGCTTTGGGAATTAATCATCGTAACAGAATTGTGAGTGGTAGTTTCATCATAGCTTATAGACTAATTTGCAATCAAAGAACACTTTTATTTTTTTGTCTTGTATAATCCAATATTGAAATGTAGGAAAAGTTCAATAAAGAAAATAAAAACAAGGGAAGAATTCTGAATACTAAACATGTTTCTATGACTATTCAATACCTATTTTAACAGTATTTTTATGTTCTAAATGAGACCAACGAGTACTTCCTTACTGTGGCCTCTTATACCATGATGCTCAACCCTCTAGAGCCACCATTTAAATGTGGACTCTGTAGTCTTTGCAGTCTGAAAATATGAAGTAGATGACAGACTTTTTGCCATACCACTTCCAGCTCCATTTTAGAAAATATAATAGGTACTTCCTGTGTGTGAACAGAGCTGTAGCCTAAACTGAATTAGTCTAAAAACTTGGTCCCACTTAATAGTGAGAAAAATTAAATGAACCGGCTCACTTATAAATCTAGCTTTATAAGTGAGAAGAAATGCTACCTACTACAGAGAAATGAAATTAAAACTTAAAAAATGTTCAATATCTTTTTCTAACTTTCTAGTTGCCTTCTAGACTGAAGTCCCACAGTGAACACTAGCCAGCACAGTGATATCTAACATCAAATTTTTTCCTTCTCCCTGTACTGACCCCCTTACAAAAAATTAATGACCCAGATTGTATTATCAATGCACTGCCTCACAGAACCATATCCATCTTCCATTTGATCTGTGAAAATGGCATTCAAGAGATATTTTATTTCACAATTTTGGAAGAGTTGCAGAGTATGACACTCAATCTACCAAGGCTCCTGACTACCTTACTTTGCTGATTGCTTTCAGTTCAAGCCACCCACTGCAATCTAAGAGAAAATACACTGGGATTCTATCATCTAGGAAACATGGCTGAAAGTAGAGTGTAAAATATTCAAATTAAACTGAAATTTCCCTACACATCGAGAACCCTAAATGTTTTCCATTATAAATCTATTCCATAATCTCAAAGTTACACATTTAAATTCCAAGAATATTGCCCCAAATATTATTTATCATTTAGAAAAAGACTGAGTCGACCTTGGGAGCAAACTACGCAGCCAGTCCCACAAAACCCAGAGGATCACAGGATCACAGGATCACAGGATGACAGCATCACAGGTTCCCAGAATCACAAGATCATAGAGAAAGCTTGACTCTGAGGAGTTCTGACACAACCAAAATCACAGGAAAGACAGGCTCCAGTCAGATATATCATGGACAGGTAGCACTAGAAATAACCAGATGGTGGGAGGCAAGCATAAGAACAAAAAGCAACAGAAAGCAAGGTTACTTGGCATCATCAGAACCCAATTCTCCCACCATAGCAAGTCCTAGATACACTATCACACCAGAAAAGCAAGATTCAGATTTTAAATCACTCTTCAGGATGATGTTGGAGGACTTTTAAAAGGACATAAATAACTCCCTTAAAGAAATACAGAAGAACACAGGTAAACAACTAGAAGCCCTTAAAGAAAAAACACAAAAATCCCTTAAAGAATTACAGGAAAACATAATCAAACAGGTGAAGGAAATGAACAAAACCATCCAGGATCTAAAAATGGAACTAGAAACAATAAGGAAATCACAAAGTAAGACAACCATGGAGATAGAAAACCTAGGAAAGAGATCAGGAGTCATAGATGCAAGCATCACCAACAGAATACAAGAGATAGAAAAGAGAATCTCGGGTACAGAAGATACCATAGAAAACATTGACACAACAGTCAAAGAAAACACAAAAAGCAAAAAGCTCCTGTGCCAAAACATCCAGAAAATCCAGGACACAATGAGGAGACCAAACATAAGGATAATAGGTATAGAAGAGAGTGAAGATAACCAACTTAAAGGGCCAGTAAATATCATCAACAAAATTATAGAAGAAAACTTCCCTAACCTAAAGAAAGAGATGCCCATGAACATAAAAGAAGCCTACAGAACTCCAAATAAACTGGACCAGAAAAGAAATTCTCCTGTCACATAATAATCATAACACCAAATGCACTAAACAAAAAAGAATACTAAAAGCAGGAAGGGGCAGGGAACCAGGAAAAGGGAAATGAAATGTAAATAAAGAATATATCCAATAAAAAAAAAATAAAAAATCAAAGCAGGAAGGGGAAAGGTCAAGTAACATATAAAGACAGGCCTATCAGAATTGCACCCGCCTTCTCACCATAGACAATGAAAGCTAGAAGATCCTGGGCAGATGTCATACAGACCCTAAGAGAACACAAATGCCAGGCCAGGCTACTATAGCCAGCAAAACTCTCAATTACCATAGATAAAGAAACCAAGATGGCGGGGAATCCAGAAAAAGGGAAATGAAATGTAAATAAAGAATATATCCAATAAAAAAAATAAAAAAAATTAAAAAAAAGAAACCAAGATATTCCATGACAAAACCAAATTTACACAATATCTTTCCACAAATCCAGCCCTACAAAGGCTAATTGAAAACACCAACACAAAGAGGGAAACTACAACCTAGAAAAAGCAAGAAAACAATCTTTCAGCAAATTCACACAAATGCAATTCCATCTCTAACAACAAAAATAACAGGAAGTAACAATCACATTTCATTAATATCTCTTAATATGGAAATTAATATTACCAACATATGCTAATCAATTGAAATTCAAAAATATGTGGAATTAGAAATTTGTTGCCTGTTACCCAGTGGCCTCTCTAATTTGGTAATTGGAGAAATACATCCAATATTGTACAATCCATGGACACTTTCTGCTTGTTCGTATGTGACAGTGTCTTGCTGTGTACCACATAATGGTCTTGAAGTCAGGCTATCTCAACCTCTCTATAAGTAGGGTTGTTTATTTGATGTTTTTACACTATACTATGGTTTTCAGAACAGCTTACATATTTCAAAATTTTTTATACAGCCAGAAGAAATGTAGACAATTAATTTGGGAGGTGATTCGCAAGAAAAAAGCAAAGAGTGAGACTGAATGTTTTGCTTGATATTTATAATTATTGTATCAATTTTGAAGAAGATGACCTTATAAGTTACTCTTTTTCTGAGATGAATGCTTTTCATAATCATCACAGCCAATGAATCAGAATCTTACCCTCACCTAATGCCTGTGCCACCCTCCAAGCAGAACCATTGTTCATTGAAACAGTTGAAGAATGACTTCATAGATAGATCATCTTAATACACACACCATTTCTTAAATGAATGTAACCTGTTCCCTATAGGCTGAGAATGATGACAATTACTCAAGTCAAATACCTTTGACCATAGCAGGAAATTTGTATCCAAATAATTTTGTCTACAATTCATTCCTTGTTGCAGCAGAACTGTCAACTCTTAGCTTAGCTACTAAGGAGGTAAAATCCCTTGGTGATGTGAGGGACATTGAAGTACAGCCTTATTACAATGAACTCTAATGTCTAAAAATTGTTCTTATTTTGGGTTTTCACCACAGTAAGAACTAAGATTTAAAGCTCTACTAAAAACAAAACAAAACAAAACAAACAAATAAACAAAAAGACTTTATCTTTTTATGTTCATTAAATAACATGTCCATCATTTTTATGATTGATTTAAAATATATATTGTGCTGAATATAAAAAAAAGTAAAAAGAAAAGAAAAAGACTGAAAGGACATTGGTGTTAGGGAGGTACTAACATTTGATGTTTGCTTACAGATAGCATAGTGCTTCTTTTTCTTTTAGTTTATTGTATTTTAAATTTAACATACAAACTAATGGGTTTCACTATGACAATTTCATACATGTTTATTATTACACTTACTCTTTACATCCCCTCTTCTGCCAGTCCCTGGCTGGTCCCTCCTTTGCTTTCATAATGCATACATTTCTTTTCCCTGTCTTTTACTCACCCCTTCCTTTTCCTCCACTTTCACAGTTCTCTTACATATATACACGTAAGCATGCATATAAATTTAAATCTAGTTTCTGAATATGAAAAGACATGAAATATTTGTATTTCTGAGTTTTGTTCCATGTAGAGAATGATTAAACACATTTCAGTTTATTTTCTTGTAAATATCAAATTGTCAATCCATTTTAACAACCGAAAAAGTTGTCTTGTGTGTATCTACCGAACCCTGTCTTTCTTTATTTGCCAACCTGTTGGTGAGCCTCTAGGGTAATACCATAATTTTACTCATTGCTAATTCGTATCCAAGAAATTGATGCTACTCATTAGAATTTGATTCAGCAACAAATTTCAGAAACTATTAAAACCTATTTCCTTCCTTTTTCTAGTGATAGGAGTTCCAGAACTTACTGGAGTGTTGATGGGCATGTTTTAAACTTAGTGTTTCTTGTTCAATAGTTTCCACATAGGGTTTCATCAGTGACTGCTGTCATATCTCTATAGTGAGCATTAAAGGAACTGAGAAAGCATGGGCTTTACTTAAAGTACATGTTTTTCCTGTACTGGGGAATGTGATCTCTATCAATATGTCCATCTTGTTAGAACTGAAGAGAGATCTTATTCCCCTGTTCCCCTGCATTTGTTAAAGTGTTTGATGAATAAATTTAGATGATGATGGTGATGATGATGGTGATGATGATGATGATGATGTATGAACTTAGGTAAGAACCTATATGGTCATGCTGTTAAACTGCCTTCTAAATATTCATATATATATACATATATATACATGCATACATATATATATATGTATATAGTTTTGTGCTACTCCAACTTTAGTCTTATTGCAGTGTTGTCATGGTTAATACACTTATTTTTGTTCAAAGTACTAAGGGTAAGTGAGTGTGAGTGATCAGTTATGGGCTGACATCTATAATAACTTCCAGGCCCCAACTAAGTCTCAGGAAGCATCATGGAAGATGGAACAGAAAGAACATAAGAGCTAGAGACTAGAAAGGAGTGGTATAAAATGCTATCATCTGGATATAATATGACTTTGGCGCATATGATTTCACAATAACTGCAGTTACCAACACAAGACCTGAACAAGATCAAACCAACAAAACTTTTAAATGAAGTGGGACGGTACTCCTGAGTCTACTCCTAGCTAAAAGGTGATGTGTAGCTTAATTTTTTCAAGACCTACTTTTAATAATGGTTCTTAAATGCTTTAATCTCCCTTCTAGCCTACCCCCAACCAGAAGGAGTGGAAAATAAAGGATATGGGGGAAGTGGACCTGTTTAGAAATGGTTCTTTAAAGAAAACCCCATCTGCATTTGTCAGGAAATCAGCAGTTCAGTTCACAGGTCAGCAGCAGGCGCTCAACCCACTCGCAAACACTTCACGGATATACCAGCAGTCCAGTACAGTAGTGTCAGGATAGCAGCAGTGGTGCCAGGCCTCAGCTTCAGCACGAGTCAGCAGGAGAGACCAGAGCCATCAAGAATGCCAGTAAAAGTGCCTATCTCAACAAAGCGAAGATCCTTGAAGACGCAAGACCAAGAATCATTTAGCTATGCGAGTAAATCAAGCTTCCCTCACAGCCCATTGAATCCTATTTATACTGTCTCCAAACATCAGGTGTCCTCCATGGGTCTTGCCTCCGGAAATGAGTCTTACTTAACAAAACTCCACATGAGTCTGTCTCAGCTGGCATCACTCTGCCAACTGACCCAAGTCCACAAAAGCAGCAAGAACCTGCAGCATACCACCAGAAGGTTTTTGGTGTCTTTCTTTTTATGGAGTCCTAACAAACAAAGATCAACCGCTCAGTGTAAGACAGATCAATACATGTATCTTGTTAGCAATGACTCTTTCATCATGCATCCTTTCATGTGCTTGCTTTAGCAGAACATCCTTTCACCTGTGTCTGCTTCAGCGAAACATTCCTTCATTTGTCTGCTTTAGCAAAACATCTTTTCACTTGTGTCTGCTTCAGAAAAATACCCCTTCACATGTTTGTCCCAGCAAAACACCATCCAACACAATTGACTTTCCGAAGAACCCTTAGATTTCTACTTCAGTGATGGCAGTGTAGAGAAGAGAGAATCACTTTTCCTTGGGGCTGTGGACACTGGTAGATTCCCCATGCCATATTTGATCATCTCAAACCTGTGCATGTATGAGCAGCACCAGATGGACACAGTAATTCAAATCAATGAATAAATAATTTTTATTTTTTTAGAAAAAGGACCTGAGATTGGAAAGGAGGTGTGGAGGTGCTATAGTGAGTTGGAGGAGTATCTGAGGAGTGATTATCAGGATACAATGGAAACATATGAGTTAATTTTAATAAGAATGAGCCCCATATGCTCCTATGTTTGAATGCTTGGTGGAACTGTAGGGGAAGGACTGGAAGGTATGGCCTTGTTGGAAGAGAAATATCATTGGCAACAGGTTTGGGGTTTCAAAATTCCACACCATTCTCAGTTACATCTCTCCTCACCTCTTCTCTCTCAATCTTGTATGTCTGGATCAGATGTAAGCTCTCAGCTACTGCTATATCCCCATGTCTGCCTGCCTGGTGCTGTGCTCTCCATTGTGAGAGTGATGGATTCGAACGCTCTCAGACAAAGAACCCCTAAATTAAGTGCTTTCTTTCATTAGTTGCCTTGGTCATGCGTTGGGGGTGTGGGTGTTTGTAACAGCAATAGATAATTAACTAAGACAATTTATAAGATAGTTTCCAATTATAATTAAATTTAATTTTAACCTATATAATAATTTTGAAGAACTTGAGTCTTCCCTAAAATTACTGATATTTGATTCCACTTTAATTATAAAAGATAATTATGTATTTTATATATTATTTGAATAAGGCAAAATGAAAATATTTTATTTATTCATGAAAGGCACATGAATAATCACTTAATAGCAGTTTTTAGAGATCACTCCACAGAGTGAAGGAAGTCTTGAAAAGTCTGAATAAAAGGTGAAGAAAATCTCGATAATAACACCTTTAACAGTACCTCACCTTTGTATTATTTCCCAAGTTTAAATTTTTATCTTTATCACTTCTTTTCTAAAGAATAGAATATCTTGAAGTAAATATAGCAGAAATGTCATCTACCTCTGATGATACTCAGAGTGAAGTAATATTGTTACTTCTTATATCACATTGTTACTACATATATCACATTGGTGACTTAGGACAGTGGGATGAAAGGTTCTATGCGTTGTAACCTCACTGGGTTGATGAATTGTAATAGCATTAATTTTCCTGGTCTCAAATTCCATGCATAACTGTATACATATGTGAATGCAACAGAACCTTCATTCCCTCAAGAACTATAAAAGGAATCTCCATTTTTAATAAAGTGATTTCTCAACAAACACTTTCCCCATGTGATTGCTAGCCACTAGATATATCTGTGTACTGGAAAACAAGTTAATGTTGCTTGATTAAACACAGCAGGTGCGTTCAAACGGCAGCTATATAGTTGAAGTACAAGTATATGGTTTTTAATAGTTATTTGGTTTTTTTTCAAGATTTATTTATTTATCATATGTAAGTACACTGTAGCTGTCTTCAGGCACTCTAGAAGAGGGCGTCAGATCTCATTACGGACGATTGTGAGCCACCATGTAGTTGCTGGGATTTGAACTCAGGACCTTCAGAAGAGCAGTCAGTTCTCTTAACCACTGAGCCATCTCTTCAGCCCAAGTATATGCTGTTTTAAGACTAGTGTTCTTTTATTTAAAAATGGTAACTTTCTTTCACTGAGCAGACTGGATTCTGGAAGACCTTCTCTGAGATTACACAGCTCAGTTCTCCAATAAGAGTGACCTAGTTATCCTGGAGCCTACAAGTGTCACTGACCATACCAGTCAGGATCATAGCCAGCCAGCCACGACACAGCCATGGAGTCATCTGGCTAGATTTTTTTCTGATGAAACAAATGTTAGACTGATGTTTTTTGAGACTCTATACATTCTCAAAGCATTCTTGTTCCCCTCCACTCCCATCTTCATGCAACAGCAAACAATGCCTGGGACATCATTCGCATCTATGGTACAAACTATCTCCCTTGCAGACAACGTAATTCTTGTCTTCATGTAACAAATAAAAGTGAGGTTAGAGAAACATTCAGTTGGATGGAAAAATAACCTGCTTTCAGGTACACATCTAGAATCAGAATCTGCCCTATATAAAGCAACAATAGTGGGCGAGTTCTGACTAGCAAGGATGATGTGCAAAGCAATATTTAAGAATTATCAACATTAAATTGACTAATAATGAGTGAAGACAAACAAATAAGAAGGAAGGAGGGAAAGGAAGGGAGAGTCTAGGGGAGGGAGTCAGGGTTCAAAGGAATTGAGAAACACCAAAGATTGTTGAGAACTCCTTGAACCCTTTTATCTATCACTGCAATCTTGCTGAGATCAAGAAGTGCCAAACCGATGTGCTTCGTCCCCAGAGCTCACCTGTCCTTTTGTCACAGCACCAGATATTCACACTGATCTTTTTGTTTAGCAAATCACAACTCAGCTGTCAAAACCACAAGAAGTCTGTCAATATTAAATGAATATCATTAAATTGAACTCATTAGTACCTATCTTTTATCAGACTAACCCTAGTAGGTACAAGCCATGTGAATTTAGGCATCTGTTCTACAATACCACAAAAGCATCATCATCTCCTGGCATCATGATGTAGATAAACATTCCCAAAGGCAACTTAATTGAAAACAATAAATTATTCTGCTTTGCTAAACTGGACTTAAAAATTCAGTGTCAATAACTAACTGTGTTCAACATGTCTATTTCATAAAATGAAAAACTACCAGTTATAGCATAAACCATTTATAGCATAAACCAGTTATAGCATAAAAACCTTAATACAAACCCCTGCACCCACATTCAGTGCTCACCTAGAAACACTATGGACCTGTAAGAGGAGAAGTGTCAAAGCAGGCTGCCTTTGGTAATTCATTTCCATTCTATGAGATAGTCCTTAGTAGTAGAATGTCTGAAATTCTCTTACCATGTTCTACATGAGAGTGTTTGCCAAGTCTTTTGATTTCTGTATGATGTCTTTGTATGCTTAGAAATCAGTTCTATAAGAAATATCTTAAAAATTAAGGTTCAGTATTCTGAAACCTCTATGGGCCATTTGAATGTGCTTTGTGAATTACAATTACAGTCCTTACTAGCTTATTTGTGAAGAAAACCATTCACCAAGTTGATATTTGAGAGCTGAAGATCTGAAAGATAATGGACAGCTAAAGAAAATTGTGTGTATGTGTGTGCGCATGTGTGAATTTAGATACGTATTCTAGAACACCATGAAAGCATCAGTTCCCCAGAACAATGATGTACATAAACACTCACAAATTTGCCCAGAGACAACTAATTGAAGTGTGTGTGTGTGTGTGTGTGTGTGTGTGTGTGTTTACATATGCGTATTACCAAATGACTTCAAATGATTAAAGATGCCACAGAGTTCAAGGATTTGAACTCAAGGCCTTACTGAAGGCAATGGTAGAGAATGACTATAGATGTAAAATGAATCAATGCAAAGCTGTTGGAGACACACAATACTGCTGGAGAAACACAAAGCTGAGTCACAGGATCTCAGGGTTCAGTTGAGATGCAGAGGTTCAAGACCATTGGGGCTAATTGTAGCAGCTCTCAAAATGGAGCCAAATTCTATTTTGTGAAATGGACTAACCCGGTATAGCTTGAAAGCCACATTATCATTTTCTTCCGGATTAGTGAATTAAAGCTCTTACCCCAAGAATGAAGCAAGATTGCATCCAAATTTAAGAGTAAGTAAAAACACATACACATGCATGCACACATAAGTATGCATCATATATACATACATGTACATATACACAAAAATATGCACAGAGCTGGGAGGCCCCTTTGATCAGGTTCATGTGGATTCTGCTTTATATGGCTATAAGCAGGACACGTTGATGTCAGTTTCCCTTCATACTGTGTAGTTTTTCATACTAGTTGTAGATTGTATTCTCTGAGCAACTATTTTTAAATACTCACTTTTAAGCCTCACCCCAAACTAATTCAATGTGAATTTCTCTAAGCACAATGCCTATCCTCCCACTGATGCCTGACAAGGCCATCTACTGCTGCATATGCAGCTGGAGCCATGGGTCACTTCATGTGTACTCTTTGGTTGATGGTTTAGTCCCTTGGAGCTCATGGGGGGCTATGCAGTTGATATTGTTGTTCTTCCTATGGTATTACAAACTTCTTCAGCTCCTTGGGTCCTTTCTCTAACTCCTCTATTGGGGACCCCATGCTCCATCCAATGGTTGGCTTTGAGCATCCACATCTGTAATTGTCAGGCTCTGGCAGAGCCTCTCAGGAGACAGCTATATCAGGCTCCTGTCAGCAAGCACTTCTTGGCATCTACAATAGTGTCTGGGTTTGGTAACTATGTATTAGATGGATCACCAGGTGGGGCAATCTCTAGATGGCTTTTTCTTTAGTCTCTACTCCACACTTTGTCTCTGTATTTCCTCCTGTAAGTATTTTGTTCCCCCCTCTAAGAAGGGCCAAAGCATCCACACTTTGGTTTTCCTTCTTTCCTTGAGCTTCATGTGGTCTGTGAATTGTATTTTGGGAATTCTGAGCTTTTGTTAGGAGTCTCACAAAAACACCAAGCTAACAGCTGGTAACATATACACAGAGGACCTGGTGAAGCTCTATGCAGGATCATGCTAGCAGTTTCAGTTTCTGTGAGCCTGTATGATCTCAGCTTAATTGAACAAGTGATCCATGGTTTTCAAGTGTCCTCCACCTCCTCCGACTCAGAGTTTTTACTCTCCTGCTTCTGCTCGGTTCCAAATCTCCAAAGGGTAGGAAAYACTCAATATAGATTCTCTCTCTCTCTACATAATGTCTGGCTAGGAGAAAGCCTTTCTGATGACAACTGGGCAAAACACCAGTCTATAAGTATAGCAGAATATCATTAAGAATCATTTCATTGGGGTTTGTTTGTTTGTTTGTTTGTCTGTTTGTCTGTTTGTTTGTTTGTTTGTCTGTTTGTTTGTTTGCCTGTTGCATTTGGTTCTACCCTAGGTATCTGAAATATCCAGTCTCCAGTTTCTGCCCAACAAGCCATTGTAGAACATGGGCTCACTCTCCTGGAGTGGACCTCAAGTTAAACCAAACATTGGTTGGCCATTCCCACAAGTCCCTCACCACCATTGCATCTGTACATCTTACAGGAAGGACATATTGTAGGCCAAGGGTTTTCTGACTAGATTGGTGTCTAAATTTTTTCCATAGCCTGCAGAGTTCCTTCTTGCATCAAAGAGATTAGAACATAAGGGTGAAGGCTCCATATAGGCACCAGATCAACCTCTTTATACTGAATGAACTGTGTGATCTCTGTACTCAGCAATGGGGTGCCACAGGGGCCCTAGTGTATTTTCTTCATGACAATTTCCTATGTCTATTACACACATTATAAACCTCACTTAGGATCTGCCTTCTGGTCTGCACCCACACCAGCGGCAGAAGCAGAGCAGCACACCATGCCCCCAGCCTACAGCTGTACCTGCTTCCCAAGAGTCAGGCTCTAACAAGAAACACACAGGTGAGAACACTCCTGTCTCCCAGCCCCAATAAACCTGCCTGAGATGACCCCAGCAGGCAAAGCAGCCATGGGTTCTGCCCCACCCATCCTGAGTTCCATCTTCCTTCTGGTCTGCATCTGCACCAGTAGCAGTCTTGGAGCATCACCCTGCACCCACCCCACAGTTCTGCCTACCTCCCCTCTAACCTGACAAACATAGAAGTCACAGATCAGTATTCTCCTACACTGCTGCATTGGGCCTTTCCAGAACCTGGGTCCACTTTTTCCTTCTTGTTGGACAGCATTTGGTAGGTGGATTGTGTCTTTGGTGTTCCACGATTCTAGGCTAATATCCACTTATCAGTGAGGTGTCTTAGTTAGGGTTTTACTGCTGTGAACGGACACCATCAACATGGCAAGTCTTATAAAGGACAGAATTTAATTGAGGCTGCCTTACAGGTTCAGAGGTTCAGTCCATTATCATCAAGGTGGGAGCATGGCAGCATCTAGGCAGGCATGGAGCAGACATAGCTGAGAGTTCTACATCTTCATCTGAAGGTTGCTAGTAGAAGACTGACTTCTAGGCAGCTAGAATGAGGCTCTTAAACTTACACCTACAGTGACACACCTACTCCAACAAGGCCACACCTCCTAACAGCACCACTCTCCTTGAGCCAAGCATATGCAATTGCATTCCACTTCCTGGCCCCTATAGATTTGTGTGTTTAAACAGGCCTATTCTAACACAAGAGTCTATGGGGACCATATCTAACTATAGCATAATAAAAAATTCATTTAGTCTGACTTCCAAAGTCTCCATAGTCTATAGCAATCTCAACAATGTTAAAAGTTCAAAGTTCAAAGTCTCTTCTGCAATCCATCCAGTCATTTAACTATAATCCCAAAACAAGACAGGAAGTCATCTGGGCAAACTCCAAACTCTGCATCTCCATGTCTGAAGTCAAATTGGTCTTCAGATCTCCAACTCCTTTTTCATCTATGTTGACTGCCTAAGCTTGGCTGTCTGTCCTGAATCTTGATTTCAGAGATGTGCATGCCTGTCTCCTGGGATTCAAGGTATATACCACCATGCCTAGATTTAAGTTTTTCTTCACCTAGAACTTGCTCTGTCCTGGGCCGGCCTTAAACTCAGTGATCAGTTTGGCTTTGTCTCCTGACATTAAAGGTGTGTACCACCATGCCTGGATCTAAATTTAGCTGAGTAGGATCTTGCCCCAAAGTCTTATTCCTTAGTCTGCTATCTTCTATAACACAGGATTTAGCCCCATTTCACTTCCTAGTGCCCCTTTAATACAGGAACGATCTATTTTATATTTTTCCTTTCTAAGCTTGCTATACTTCTTCAAAATGCTCTTCATGAGACTTAACCAGAGAACCAAGTCTCTGTTGGACTTTTTTGAGATTTTCTTTGTTAATGTAATTAATATAAATCTCTTTACCTTAGCCTCAGGTAGATTCTTCAAACAAGGGCAAAAGCAGCCACATTTTCTACACTAAAATACCACAAAAACTGTCTCTATGCCACATACTGAAATTATCCTTGGAAACCTCTTGGGCGAAGTCTGTATAGTTCAAACTACTCTTAGCAACAAAGTCTTCCATATTCCTACTAGGATATCCCATTAAACCCCATTTAAAGCATCCACCATTTTCCAAATTCAAAGTCCCCAAATCTACATTCTTCCAAACAAAAGCATGGTCAGGCCTATCATAATACCCCAGTGCCTAGTACCGTTTCTGTCTTAATTAGGGTTTTACTGCTTGTGAAACAAAATCATGACCATGGTAAGTCTTATAAAGGACATTTAACTGGGGCTACCTTATAGGTTCAGAGGTTCAGTCCATTATCATCAAGGTGGGAACATGGCAGCATCCAGGCAGGCATGGAGCAGACAGAGCTAAGAGTTCCGTATCTTCATCTGAAGGCTGCTAGTGGAAAACTGACTTCCAGGTAGCTAGGATGAGGATCTTAAACTCATACCCACAGTGCCATACCTACTCCAACAAGGTCATACCTCCTAATAGTGCCACTCACTGGGCCAAGCATATACAAAACATCACAAGAGGATATAATAAAATTCCCTTAAAGAAATAGAGGAAAGCACAGTCAAACAAGTAGCAACAAATAAGTTCCTCAAAGAAATACAGGAAAATACAATCAATGGTGAAGGAACTGAATAAAATGGTCCAAGACCTTAAAATAGAAATAGAAGGAATAAAGAAACACAAACAGAGGTAACCCTGGAGATGGAAAACCTAGGAAAGAGAACAAGAATTACAGACACAAACATCACCAACAGAATACAAGAGATGGAAGAGAGAATCTCTGGCATAGAAAATACCATAGAAGAAGTTGATACATTGGTCAAAGAAAATGCCAAGTGTAAAAAGTTCCTAACTCAAAACATCCAGGAAATTTGAGACATAATGAAAAGAGCAAACCTAAAAGTAATAGAACTAGAAGAAGATGAAGATTCCCAGTTCAAAGGGCCAGAAAACATCTTCAACAAAGTAAAAGAAAACTTCCCTAACATAAAGAAAGGATGTATATAAACATACAAGAAATTTACACAACTCCAAATAGATTTTACCAGAAAAGAAAATTCTCCTGCCATATAATAATCAAATCATTAAATATACAAAACAAAGAAAGAATATTAAAAGCTGTAAGGGGAAAAGGCAAGTAACATATAAAGGCAGATCTGTCAGAATTACACGTGAATTCTTAACAGAGACATTAAAAGTCAGAAGATCCTCTTCCTTGCAGATGCTATGAGACCACAGATGGCAGCCCCCATACTACTGTACCCAGCAAAACTCTGAATCACCATCAATAAAGAAACCAAGATATTTCATGACAAAACCAAACTTAAACAATATCTCTTAACTAATCCACCCTTACAGAGGATAATAGAAATAAAACTCGATATGTGTTCTTTTGTAATAAAACAGTGTGTTTTATATCATGATAATAACATGAGATCTTGTAGACAATAAATGAAACAGTATGTCTTTAAGTGATATGTTTATTTATTAAGAGTGTTAAGATGTGGCAAATAAGCTGTTAACCTGAGAATTTCTTAGATTAGGCTGGCCTCTGAGTACATCTACAGAGCCTGGATTTATTGTTATTGTTCTTCTTCTTCTTCTTAATGATGATTGATTAATTGATTGATTGATTGATTGATTGATTAGTTGAAAGATTGATGTGACAGGGCCTAGATACTATGAATGGAGCCACCACTGGGCAGGTAGGCCTGGGTTTTATAAGAAAGCAGGATAAGCATGAACCAAAGAGGAACAAACAAGTAACCAGTGTTCCTCCATTGGTTTCTGCTTTAAACTCCTGACTTCAGTTCCTGCCAGGGCTTCCCTGTAAGCTAGTATAATTCTCATCCTCTCAAGTTACTTTTTGGTCATAGTGTTTATCATACCCACCATAATGCAAACCAGGAGACTTCAGCAATAGTATCTTATCATCTACTTCTGGTGGACAACCACATCAARATCAACTAGCTATACTGTTTTGGGGATTTCAAGGGCCTTTTCAACCTTGTCATTATAAAACACAATGTTTTATCACAAAAAACACACATAGTATGCACTCACTGACAATCAGATATTAACCCAGAAGCTCGGAATGAATACCCAAGAAATAATTCACATATCAAATGATGCCCAAGAAGAAGGAAGGAGAGGTCCTGGGAAGGCTCAATACAGCAGTGTAGGGGAATAGCAGGACAGGGAAGTGGGAAGGGATTGATTGGGGAACAGGAGGAGGGAAGAGGGCTTATGGGACTTTCAGGGAGGGGGGAACCAGGAAAGGAGAAATCATTTGAAATGTAAATAAAGAATATATCAAATAAAAAACACAATGTTTTAAAAGTTTCACAATCTATAAATATTACATCACATTAAAAGTTCAAGATGTCTTTAAAAGTCAAAAAAAAAAGAAATAAAACTCCAACACAAAGAGAGTAACTACACCCAAGAAAACATAAGAAATAATCAACTCACAGCAAAACCAAAAGAAGAGAATCATACACACTCAGTAACAACTCCAATATCAAAATAACAGGAACTAACAATTATTGGTCTCTCAACATCAACAGGCTCAATTCACCCAATAAAATGACACAGGCTAACAGACTGGATATATAAACAAGATCCAACATTCTGCTGCATACAAGAAACACTGGGAATATGGAATCTGTAGGGGCCATCTCCTGTAGCCAGGCAGGAACTCACCATGGTGGAAGGACAGGGACATTAACTCACCCACTAAACTTTAGACCCAAAATTTGTCCTGTCTAAAAGAAAGCAGGGATGGAGCAGAGACTGAAGGAAAGGCCACCCAATAACTGGCCCAACTTGAAATCCATCCCATAAGTAAATGCCAATCCCTGACATTATTAATGATACTTTGTTATGCTTGTAGGCAGGAGCCTAGCATAAATGTTCTCTGAGTGGTTATACCAAGCATCATATGGAAACAGAAACATATACCCACAACCAAACATTAGATGTAGGTTGGGGACACCTATGGAAGAGTTAGGGGGAAGACTGAAGTCCCACAAGTAGATGGAAACTCAACAGGAAGACCAACAGAGTCAACAAACATGAACCCCTGGGAGCTCTCAGAATCTGAGCCACCAACCAAAGAATAAATATAGGTTGGAATGACAACACTAACCCCCAGGCACATATGTAGCAGACAGGCAACCCAGTCTTCATGGCTGCCCTATCTGGCCTCAGTGAAAGAGGATGAGCCTAACATGGCAGAGACTTGATGTGCCAGGATGGGAAGTATGAGGAGGTCCCACCCTCTCAGAGGAGAAAGGGAGAGGGTATGGAGAGAAGGGACTTGATGAAGGAGGGACTGGAATGGGGAGTCGAATTTGGAATGTAAACAAATAATTTTTAAAAGATGATGAAATAAACAAAAAATAGTAAATATAGGGGGGAACCTCACTTAGAAATACATTTTAAGCATGTTACTAGCATTGGATGCTTATTGATCTTTACAATGAGAATATTTCCTTCTTCCTAACTATTGCCATCTCAAACCCATTGGAAATAGGAGGCCTGAGTGGGAGTGCAAGATTGAAAATTTACCTTTTCTAGTCACCTGGCTTTCTGGTGCAGAACTCCTGAGGGAGGGATGATGAGGCTTGGGAACACAGAGAGCATCCTTGGCCTAGCTGATGTCCTTTACATCACTTCTGTGAATGAGCTAGCACAGGCTCAGTCTTTGTTGGTCCCTTTCTTGTGGTACTTTACAGTTAGAAACAGCCAGCAACTGCCATCCTCCTGTATTTGTCTCACTTCTACTTCCAGTGCAGTAGCAAAGGCTGTGGAATTATCAGTGATATTTAATTAGATATTTTGTCACAAACTAATAAGAACCAACCACTTTACAACCTTTAATATCTGTGTTGCTGTCTTTCAGAGCAGACTAACTCAAGTATTTGCTATTTTCAAACTGTTCACAGATAAAACSTTTTTTGAGACTTACTTTGGTACTATTTGGTAGTACCAATTTGGTACTACTAATACCTATGTTTAACTGTAGGTAATATACAAGACAAAATGGCTTAGTGAAAAGACAATGAAACAGAACCTTAATCTGGAAAGAATAGTGAAGAGTAGAAAATAAGTAAAAATAGTTCCCTAAAGAGAAGACCAAAATACATAATGTTGATTATATGTGGATATGTACAGACACATGTCACTTGTAACGTGGAAAATGCAAATTAACAAACACTATTTACTTACTTACTGATTTGGTGAAATTTGTTTCTACTTGACCATCTGGTTATTTTTATGCCATCTTTTCATTCCTAAGTACTGATGAACTGAATAACAAGCTCTACTAGTAGAAGTGTTGCTTGCAGTACTTTATGCAGAACTATTTTGTTAATATCTAGTAAAACTGAAGATGAGCATATACAACTACCAGAAAAACAGTCAACACAGCAATAAGAAATGCTGGTGAGGTGTCACAAACACGCTTGAAATGAACAGACATTCTCACAAGGAGACAGTCAGACCCTCAAGGCTGAGGATGAAAGGAAAGCTGAAATCTAGAAGCACCTTGCATGAGCTGTCAGTGCGGCCGCCTAAGGAGTTTTTCTATCCCTGTGGACCCTTTCCTTGATCTGTATGACAGCACAGAAGTTAGAAGTAGGGCCTCATTCCTAACTCAGCTACACACCACAGACATACATACCTACCCTCATACATACACACTCACAGGCAGCTTAGATGCGAACAAACTAATTTCAGTAAAAAGGTGGACTACAAAGAGATCTGTACACCAACCATCAGCATATAGTATACAAACACCACACACACACATACCCCCCACACACACTGATAATTTGTAAAACATTTTAAGCCCTTTAACTTTTAATTTTTGGTTACATACTATTGTATGGCCTTGGTGTCCCTGGTTGAATAAGTTAACAGTAACATGAACTAGAGAATGTTCACGGCAGAAATATTATCTAGTATAGCTGGTCTTTACTACTATGTGGCTTCTGGTTTAATCTCCTATCACCAACAGGAGAGATGGAGAGGAGATAGAGATCCCTGAATCTAAATTCTTTCCTTTGCTTCATCTTTGATCAGAACTACTAATAAACCCCATCCAATACCAATGAATGACCAATAGCAATCAACCCCTCCGCTCAGGGCTCTTGCATTTATATACCCTCTGAAAAGTTCCCAGAATGTCAAATGTCACACAATTACAGAAACTATCTGCAACTGGCAAAACCATGCCACTACTAGAGCATGAGGCAAATCATTGTCAGCTGCTGTGGACCATCCAAAGCAGCCTTGGGATTAAACCTGGGATTAAAACAAAAACATACTTTTATAATATTTCTGTGTTTTTTAAAGAAATTAAAAATTTCTTTAAAAAATTAAAGAATCAAAAATCCCAGTTCTTGGAAACATTTTTGATGTCTGGCAACTCCTTCTATAAAAGAACTATACACAAAATTAGAAAGCAAGAGAACTCTTCGGTATGAAGTAACACAGGGAAAAGAGCAACAAAAACCAAGGAAGAAAGGAAGGAAGAAAGTTGTGCAGGAATTAGGCAGGAAAGGCCATCATAATGAAGTAGTGACATTCACTTGATAAATACTGAAGGATGACATACAACTACAGTAGACTCACAAGTGTGTGTGTGTGTGTGTGTGCTTTGTAGCTGTAAATCCAGAGAAACTTCAAATGTCTATCCATAGAACAAATAATGAGTCAATTATAGCACAGAATTTCTCTGTAATACCATGTAACACTTTTGATTGAAAATTACTACATTTAAAACTATGCATAGAGAGCTGATGGGATGTCTCAGCAGGTAAGGCACCTGACACCAACTCTGATGAACTGACTTCCATCCTTAGGGTCCACATGGTAGAAGGAGAAAATCAGTAAATCAGTTCCCCTATTTTCCTCTGACATACACACACACACACACACACACACACACACACACACACACAGACAGACACACACGTGCGCATGCACCATCAATGATAAGGCATAATAAAACCATTTAAAAATTAAATATACATTTCAAAAATAAAAATGAAAAATTACTTGTATTCTCAGCATATAAATCAAATAAATTTAAATTTATATATTATTGATGCTTATATATGATAAACTATGAGAAGAGTAAGGTGATATTGAAATAGTAAGCAACTTTTAGAAAGGATGAAGAAGAAACAAGCACGCTTATGTTTTTGCTGAGTTGAATTAAGGTCTTGCAGTATACCTAACGCTGATATAAAGCTTGTCATCCTCCTGCCTCAGACTCTCAGGGATTGGGCTGAAGGTATTGCTTTAGGAATGGGCCACTAGATGTGGCTCCTCAAATATTTATAATAAAACCCAGGTCTCCTAATTGCTAATTAAGATGATCATGCTTTAAAAGGGAATCATCACTAAACTAAACTCAAAATCAGATCATATGATTAGACCAAAACCAAACTTTAGGCAACTTTATATATGTCCTTCCTTAAATAACTCTAACTTCTCATAGTATGACTTTCAAGAAGTTACAAGGATGTTTTCACAGTAAACACTTGGAGAAAAGGAGGCTCTCAAAATAAAACAAAGCAATAACAGCAAAAACATCAATTAAAGTCATAAGCAAAAGAGATAAATCTTCACACTAAATATTTTAAAATCAAAATTAGAACTTTTTCTTTTGTTTCCATACTGATTTATGGACCTCAGTTTAATCTAAATTAATATACCTGATTTTATTGCAAGAGTAAATAAATTAAATATGCCCACATAGGTCCACATATTTTTCATTTATTTGCAAAATAATGTGCACATATATACACAAATATGTGTGGAGACATACATGGAATATAGCAACATCTGTCCTGAGAGAAACTGACTGGCCAAAGAGATTAACAAAAGATCCATTCTGAAGAGATGAAAGCAACTTTATTCACAAGGGACAGGCCCAAAATACTGTAAGGCATAATCACACACCTGCCTTAGCATTTGCACATTCCAAGGGAAATAGACATCTGACAACAGCAGCCTCAGGCATGGACCTTAGTCCTGCTGACCTGCTGTGCTGCAGATTTGCTGACTGATGGGCTTATAAGCACATCAGTAGCATTTAAAACTCCTCATGTGACATACTGGGCTAGAAGTCAGTCTGGGGAAACATACGTCTTTGTTATTGATCCTTTTTGAAAGAAAGCAGGATAAGGATAGTGTAGATGGGAGGAATTCAGATCCCCGTTCCATCCCTCCAGCCAACAATGATAGCCAAGTCACTACTAGGGACATCAGGAGCCACAACGAAGAAGGCCTCACTAAACCAGAAACACAAGAATGTGAATCTGGACATAGGATATAGGCTTAGGTAGGTTAAGATTTTCCATAGACTTGAATTACCCTGGCTTATAAGGAAAGCTTCCATCATGGCAAACCTCAAGATCAGATTCGATTCCATAATGCAGGTACCAGGAAAACATAAACCAGTGTTTTCCTTGATTTATTCCTAATGAAGCAGGCTTTACCTACAGAAGGCTTTACCTGTCAGCAAGCACTAATTGGCTCTTTGGATTATCTTCCATTGCAGGATAAAAATTCATATTAGTACCCAAATGCCCAGAACTTCAGAAACGTACAAGGAATTATTCTTCTTATGACTATGACATGATAAACTGTATGGAGACCACTGTAGACAGGAGACAAAAATGTTCAAAGAACATTGCATACTCCCTCTCTGTGATAAAAAAAAAAAAATCTGGGTGAAAAAGAATGGGATTCTGGTTGACTCTGCTTCTCTGACTTGAAACAATGGTTCCAAATTCTCCTGAATCTGAATTTAACATAATTAACATTGACAAAGCTTGGTGAGTCAGACTCAGTGGGGAAAGGTCCCAACTGCTGCAGAGGCGTAAACAGCAAGCTGGTGTTTGGATGAAGACCTAGAAAAGAACACCAGGAGTGGGTGGTTAGTGCAAACAGATGCTCTGTGATATAGAAGAGTAATGATCAGAGAGTATTTTTAGTTTGTCTTTAACTGTATTGAGGAAAACAAATCCATTGTTAGTCTTCTCTCATTTCAAGAGTTACAAAGTTGCAGCCAGTGAATTTGTCCAGACATATCTGAGTGTGTTTGTGTATGACTGGGTGGATGTGACGATGTCTTAGTTTCCTTATTGTTGCAATAARATATCCTGATTAAGACAACATATGGGAAAGACATTTATTTGGGCTCACAGTTTAAGGGAAGTCACTGCACAGTCACTTGAGACCTCTGGTCACATTGTACCCACAATCAGGAAGCTGAGACCGGTGAATGGCGGCGTTCAGACTGCTTTCTCCTTCAGTCCAGGACATCCTTTAGGCAACCATGCCACCACATTAAGGGTGAGCCTTCCCACCTCAATTACCCTTATCCAAACAATCCGTGTGACAACTGAATCTTCGTAGTCCAACTCCATGAACTATACTCTGCTGCCCTTGATTCATTAGTGTATGCTGAACTCTGCACTTTACTAAATATGTCAAAATGCAAAAAGGAAGCATCTCTCTCTCCACAGTTTCAGGGAAATGTGGAAAAGCAGGGGCCTTGTGCTCAGATTTCTCTCTTGGAATGTGGAGAATGGAAATAACAATAAAGAACCAAAGCTGCTCTCTGAACTTTGTCTGTGATGGCCTATCTGCTTTTAACTCAATATCCTGTGAACTTCTGTGGATTGACACAGTAGAGAAAATAAAAATAATGCATGCCCTCACAGAAACGCCAAAGGGTTTTCTTGTTAGTGATCCTAGGTCCTGTCTAGTTGACAATTAACCTTCACAGGTTGCATACTTATGAATTACATTGATATACAGTGTAGTTTGTTTAAATACTGAGCCATTTCATTGTCCACCTCAATGGGGATCAGCTTATACAGGTTTCAAATATTAATTTAATCAAGTGTTATTTTTATAAAATTTATCAATTTATTTTTCTACTGTTTTCTGTTAATTTAGTAACAGTGGTCGCTAGTTTTAATGTATAAGATTACAGAATTTTGGAGATAAAACTGATCTAGTCTGTGTCTACTTTTACTGTGTAAATCCAAGGCTAGTGATAATAAGAAGTCCCTGTACAACTCATCCAAAGTCAGATGAAATAGGGCAAGAATCAAGTTTCTTAAATCCTTCTCCACGGCAAGACCCTCTGCGGGGGGAAAAATAAACTGACTCAAACCCAGTATGAAAGCCATTTTCCCCCCTTTGGGGAAGAAATTAACATTTCTGGCAAAATGCTTAAGCAAATTTCTCATGAAGTTTAATTAAATCTTGGTACAGGACACTCTTTCCTTCCTACACAGCTGTCAGTCAAGTGTGACCTTTAACATGATTTTTTTTTTCATTTATATATGACTTAGTGGCTCCCAAATTTTATCCCAAGGACATTTTAAATTCCCAGTATCCAGTTCAAACACCATAACACTAAGGGAGAGTGTTGAGAAATATAATCTAGGCTTCATCATCAAACAACTTTTAAGAGGTCCTCTGTCTAGGGAAGGGGGAAAAGAGCAGTCCAGCTGAGAGGTCAGCTCTGTTGGCCAGCAATGACTGACTACCCCAACAGTCACATGCAAGCAAGAATGAATCTTAGCTCTGGCTTTGAGAGGCTTTATCCTGTACACAGATTCGCTTTTATCTGAATTAATGTCTTTGTATTATCTCCCAAGGTTAAAATGATCTGCTTAGAATTTTAAAAACAAAACTATTAAAGAACAAAAAAAAATCATCATTTAAAGTCTTTAGAGTTACAGTAGGGAAATCTAAGATAATGTAGTTACTTGGGATAAATAAAATCACAACTAATGATCTACTGTGAGGAAAGCAGTCTTTGATTAACACCAAAGAAATTGTTTAATAAGCACTTTCTGCTTGTTCCCTAGTTATGCAAGCACTCGCTGGCTCTGCATTAGACAATTATTGGGCTGATAATGCCTTTATGAGCACTAATCACTTTCTCTGGCCTCTTCCCACCCACAGCTGTATCACTAATTGAGTTTGCCAAGGAATTACATTATACAGTTGTCCATCACAGGTTGACAGACCAATTTTGAGACTTCCTAAGCAGCTAGTCAGCAGACTACAGTACCTGACAGAGAATTCGAGACATTGGAAGCACATGCATTATTAAAAATCTTGTTTTCCTGTTGGGTTTAACATTTTTTTAAACTGGTCACCCTACATTCATCAACTTACAAGGTAAAGCACGTGCTTCAAGTCTATAAAAGCAGCCAAAATAGCCAGGCGTTGGTGGTCCACGCCTTTAATCCCAGCACTTGGGAGGCAGAGGCAGGCGGATTTCTGAGTTTGAGGCCAGCCTGGTCTACAGAGTGAGTTCCAGGACAGC
>BDUI01000309.1:268728-294103 GCA_002335545.1 Apodemus speciosus | reverse complement strand
AAAAAAAAAAAAAAACACACCCTGTCTCATTAGCCAAAAGGGAAAATAAATAAAAAGGTGGGAAGAAATTGGTGTTTATGTGAGTCTATGGAGGAGCTGAGACTCACATACACTTAGTAAAACAGTTCTGGCATGTTAGCATTTCTTAAACAAGGTGTAAAATTTTGGTCTAGGAGGGGGTCCAGGGTACTGAAGACAACCCAAATTCCAGGCCAGTTATCAGTTTCTATTATCTCACATCATTGGGGACAGTTAACTCTCGTGTCTCTCTTACATGTCTAGAGATCTGAAATAATTTCATTACCAACCATCTTCTTTTTCTGTTTCGTTTGCTACTTTCTAGACTCTTTCCTCTGCATTTATTAACTTTCAAGATGAAGCACACGCTTCAAGCCTATGAAAACACCCAAAATGAATGTTATTGATACAGGAGAGAAGTTATTTACTGAATTCCCAACAGACTCCTCGCTCTGTGTACTTTAAACACATTAACATAGTTTATCTTTACAAATATCTGAAAACCTGAATGAGCTCTCATAGCTATTAAGTTAAAAAGTTCTCCATTTCCTCTTCTTGGTGCCTATTCACCCTGAATAACAAGACAAACACATAAATGATGGGCAGATCATCGATGCTCAGAGCCTACACCCTGCAATGTATGGAGGGTTAGCCTCACTAAACTCTCTTAATGCAAATTGAAGTTACTTGAGTTTTATTTCAATGAAGAATGTTCATCTTGTAGCTACATCTTGATGAGTACTCCAAATATAGGCTTATCAACATGTGTTTGACATCTGCAGTTTCACACAACATAACAATTAAACCTGAAGTTTTTTCCAGTAGTTTATATTTAAACTAATGAAAATAAGGGAAATGTCCAACATGATATTTTTCATGTTGTGTCTTTAWCTGGTACATTCTTACATCCTGCTTAAGGACTAGAAGATGACTTGAGATGTTAGCAAGCACACAAAATCTTTCTGACTTTATGAATGAGATGACCAAAGTGTTTGGTCTATCATCTAGTATGTCTGTAAACAGGAGGTTAAATCTGGTTTGAGTCAGTTGATAAAGCATACATGTTTTTTTTCTTATCAGTAGCACTATACGGACATTTTTAGAGAAGTATATTGACAGACCTAGCCCAGGGCAAAGCTTGTGTTCTAATCAGTGGGCACCAGTAGTTCTAACCTTCGTAGATATGTTTATGTGAATAGGCAGCTAGCAAAAAGAAGATTAATTCATAGATACTATCAATACTTAAATACCAAACCCAGCATGGACTAAAGCCTTTACCTGTAGGTCTTCCCAAGACCTTTTCAGTGAGGGAAGGTATGATGAGATAAGCTTACCAAGCTACAAGCATACAGTTTGTAATAATAGCTAAGTCCAATCAGCATACTTAAACATTTCATTATAAAAGAAGCTTAATAAAACCAAATAGTGTAAAAAAAAAAGTTGTCCTGATAAATCAGTTAAATGAAAAGTGTTATTTCCTATGGTGTGGTGCTAGCAGCAAGATGGTACTTTTTTTTTTTTTTTTTTTTTTTTTTTTTGCCTTAGATAAGTTCTGGTCTTCCACAAGAGGGAAACATGTTACATTTACAAGCATTAATACATCCTATATTTCTCCTAGAAATATATCTCATTTTTTATTATTATAGGTAGTTTTCTCTCTTGATTAAACTAGTAGCTAAGGTTTACCAAGTTGGGAACAATAATATTTACAGCTAAATTTACTAATTGTGGGATAAACAAAAACAGAAAATCATTTTCATAGATGAATCTCATTAGTACTGTATCTGTAATATTTTGGTGTAATATCCTGGTAGATATAAACTTCCCTGGTGTGCCAGAAGGATACCAAACTTGTGTTAATTAAATTTCATGATACAACTGTGGCCTTGACAAATTCAATGCATAGCTGCCTACCAGAAGATTTTTACTTAAAATGAAGATGATAAGAAAAAATATGTAGAAGTTTAATGTTTAAAATAGTAGTTAGTAGTTAGGTATGGTGATGCACAGCTGTAATCCTTGCACTCCAGAGGAAGGTACATAATTAGTGACAAGTCTGAGCTAAAAAATATTGTTTAAGATAAGATGCAAACAGGTATTGATCTATCTCTTTTATATTAGAATTGGAGTACAACTAAGTTTATCTTATTACTAAGAAAGAAAATATTAAATATTTTAAATTTTCAATTGGAGGCAAATACACAATAAATAATTTCTAAAGTAATAATGATGAAAATTGGTCTCAGGCTACCAAACAACACAGCACATAAAATCATGTGCTGCCACGTCTGATGATGGGAGTCCAGTTCTTTGGGCCCACATGGTGGGAGGGGAGAACTGACTCTTGAAAAGCGTCCTCTGGCATACGTGACAACAAATATTCCCCCCACCCTCTTCTGTCACACACACACACATACTTTAATGTAATTTAAAAAAAAAGAAAGAATAAATAGGTCAGGAAAACTACTAATCAGTATGGAAGTCAAAAGATAGGGAACCAAGTCTGAACTGCTGAAAACCAATTGTCAAAAAAAAGCTCCCAAGGTCAAAACAAGGCAGCCATATTATGTGACCTAGCTATTAATTATAAAATGTAACTGAGATTATACTACTCACACCCAAAAGTCAAGGGTCTGGATAAAACAAGAAAGAAATGGAAACAAGCAAAATACCAGATTGGGTAGAAAACTGGCACACTTAATACTTAATTGGACGAAGATGGGTCTCAAGACCGAGAACTTTCTCTACCTGTCTTTTCCATGCAGATCATACAGGCATTCACAAGAAGCTAGAATCCCTTGAATAAATCAAGGCATTAATATAATTTAAATCGCATTTTAAAACTATTAATTACCTATAAGCTAGTTTTATTACACTGCTATACTAATTAATATTTAACACTACCTAACATTATTTTTGAAAATAAAATATTCTTAGAAGTGTTATTTTAAACACAGACATGTTCATTAAACAAAACTTAAAATTTTCATATTGAATATATAAAATTAAAAATAACAAATGAAAATTATGCTCATATTCCTCCATTTTTCAATGTGATTTGTCTTAATTTCACATTTCAGTATATTTCTGAAGAACTTATCTGTATAATCTTATTACTTTATAATTGTTTTCATGTAGTTGTCTTCATTTATCTTCAATGTTTTGATATTACTGACATCTACAATAAACATTTCTCTGAAATGCATGTTTTAAGAAATCTCTCTATTGGCACTGAAAGTCTTGGGAAAGTCATTATAATTCCTGTCTAATAGGGCATATCATCAGTGACAATCCCTTTACTGCAATGTGTGAATACTTCAGCACAAATATTTTCACAGGTACAGTCTTTTAAGCTTGAGAAGTACTTTTCAAATCACTTTGCTTAAAAAAATATTTTACAAGACAAACCTAATCAAACAAGTCATTTCCTTTTATGATTTTTTTTATGCTTTGCCAAAGTTGAAGGCTGTTAAATCATAGCTCTCAGTTTTATTCTCTTCTGGCACAGGATATAAATTTATTTAATTAAAAATAGAAACACTATCAAAAGATTCTTCTCACAAGTCAAGGAATTTCAATATGCAGTTACAGAAATTTAAATTTAAATCATACACTCCATTTGAGATTACAAATCAATGTGTTACATGCTGTCACTGGAAAAAGTGACAATGTCATAATGTCATACACATTTACACTCTCTACAATTAGCTAAAAGTTCCAAATGTGCTAATATGTCGGTAGCTGTGCTTATTACTATGTTGATTAAATTGTGCAGATTATTTTGAAAAAGAATTAAATCAAAATTTAGAATCAGTGAGATTTTTAATTACTTCAGTTGAGCAAGTTGATTGACAACTTTTATAAAATTTTAAGCAGACCAAGGCAACAAGTAGGCTAAAGTCAGATCCATACCTCTCTTACTGCTCCTAAAACCCAAATTTTCTTCCCCCCAACTAACCCCCTTATCACAGTCTCTAACACCAGCATGCATTCCATGGGAACTCACCAGCTACACAGAACAGGGAAAGGTAACCTAACGGAAGAACCTCACCACTCCTTCATTCCCTCCCAACCCAATCTCCCAGGCTCATCAACTGCACTGCAACAAAGCATCAGCTACATCCCTCCTTCTTCCTAGCCCTCATCTCCTGTGGATCCCACAGTCCATCCCCTCCTAACCTTACACTCAGTCACTTTATCCCAACTCCCAAACCTAGCAGGCATCCCAAAGACTGCTCCTCCTAGGGCAATAAGTAGGCTTAAAGCAGATTAAGATCTAATACCCCCAGTCTCATCCCCAACTCTGTAGCACAAAACTCAATGCAATCTCTCTTTCCTCTTTCACCCTATCCCCACTGGATCAGAAAAATGGATGGATCACCTTATTCATCTTCATCATCTTCTCCCGCAGCTTTCCTTCCCCTAATTCCTCCCAGTATCCCAGTTTCCAACACCAGAAGACATTCCAAGTTAACACACCAGTGAAAGAAGTAACACAACCATCATACTGTCCAAAAATTCATAAAGGAAACAGAAACCAAGGAAAACAATACCCACCTATTAAAGTCAAATCTAGAAATCAGCATCTAGACCTAACATCATCCCAAACCCAGATGCCTAGAAACCAGCATAAAACACAATCAATAACAACCTAGGCAAGATGTCTCCACTAGAGCTCAGCCATCCTACCACAATGGCCTCCGAATATTCCAACATAGCTGAAGCACAAGGAAAAATATTTAAAACTACTAAATGGAGATGATAGTGGACCTTAGAAAGAAAATGGGTACATTCCTTAAAGAAACCCAAGAAAACACAAACAGTTGAAGGAAAAGAGAAATAGAAATAGAAGCTGTGGTGGTTTAAGTAATAACGGATTCATAGGATCCCTTTCTTCTTGCTGGGCTACCCTGTCTGGCCTCAAGTGGGAGAGGATATGATTAGTCCAGATGATGTGCCAGGGCTAGTGTTTGGCGGGGTTGGTCTGGGAGGGGTATACCACTCTCTGAGAAGAAGGAGGGAGAGAACAGGAATGATAGAAGGGGAGTGAGAGGGAGCACAGGACTGAGCGAAGAGGAAAGAGTGGGCCTATGCTTGGGATATAAAGTGAATAAATAAATTAATTAATGAAAAACAAAAAAAGATGGATTCATAGATTTGAATGCCTGTCACCACTCGTGGTACTATAGGAGGTATAATGCTGTTGGAGGAAGCATGGCCTTTTTAGAGGAGTTGTAACCTAGTTGAAGGAAGTGTGGCCTTATTGAAGGAAGTGTGGCCTTGTTGAAGGAGGTGTGGCCTTGTTGAAGGAGGTGTGGCCTTGTTGAAGTAGGTGTGGCCTTGTTGAAGGAGGTGTGGCCTTGTTGAAGGAGGTGTGGCTTTGTTGAAGGAAGTGTGGCCTTGTTGAAGGAGGTGTGGCCTTGTTGAAGTAGGTGTGGCCTTGTTGAAGGAGGTGTGGCCTTGTTGAAGGTAGTATGGCCTTTTTGAAGGAGGTGTGGCCTTGTTGAAGGACATATGGCGTTAGTAGAGGAAGTGTATCACTGGGAATGATCTTTGAGGTTTCAAAAGCCCAAATCAGTCCCAATGGCTCTCTCTGTCTATTCCTGCTGCATGGGGATCCAGATGTATAATTTTCAGGTCCTCTTTAGGACCTCATCTATTTACATGCCACCATGTTCTCACCAAACTGATAATGAACCAGACTTCTGAAACTGTAAGGAAATCCCCAATTGAATGTTTTCCTTTATAACAATTTCTGTGGTCATGGCGTCTCTTCACAGTAATAGAACAATGACTAAGGTAGAAAATAATAAAGTTAAAAATTATTAAAAAAAAAAAAAACCAAACTGATGGAATTCTAGAATTTAAACTTTAAGAATTCCAACAGGAACTAGAAAGGCAAACTTCACCAACAATATACAAGAGATGGAATTTTAAACTCTCTGGCATTAAAAGTACATTAGAATAAATGGATACATTGGTCAAAAAAAATGTTAACTCTAAAAAGTTCCTGACAAAAATACCCAGAAAAACTGGGACACTATGAAAAGAATAAATTAAGAATAATAGAAATATAGGAAAGATTCTTTGCAGCAAAAAGGCCCAGAAAATATTTTCAAAAGGATCTACTTTCAACAAATGCAAAACAATGAAGAAAGAGAAAAGAACAACATTTTAAGCATTACTAAAATCCACTTGAGAGGTAGCACAAAGACAAACTACAGGCTGGCTATGGTGATACATATCTACAGTCTCAGCACATAGAAGACAACGGAAGAAAGAGGAAGGCATCCTGGCCAGCCTGGGATACATGGCAAGTTCTAAATTAGCCCGGACTATGCAATCAGATCTTGTTTCAAAATGGAAGAAGGAGAGGGAGAGGGAGGAAAGGAGAGAGAGAAGGAGGAAAGAGAAAATAGAAAAATAGCAAAGCAAGGGAAAGAAAACAAATATAAGCTGTCAGGTTGTAGTGTTGCTTAAATTTCAAATTTAGCTATGCCACTAAATTCTGTAGATCTCTGTGTATATATCAAAATACTTTTTGGAACTATCTCTTCTGCCTTTGTCAGAAGTCACATTCTTTTTAATGGAAAATCATTCCATAATCAATTTCAGAGTACACATTTTACTTTAGAAAGAACAATGCTTGTATTAAGATCCTGTCTCCCCTAAAATATGTAAGTCTATTACCATGGAAAACAAATGATATCCGCAGTATTGAATGTTGTAGCTAAGTGTTCAGTAGCATTTATAGAAATGTCAGTAGTTTCCACTATGGAATAGACTCCCTAAGTCTTCCTTAACTTCTATAAATAGTCTCATAATATGAAGTCTTTATAGAATAAACAAGCCATTTCTATGGCCAGATATGAAAAGACTGGTGTTATTTAATGATAGCAAGTTTCAACACTTAGGCTTAACAATAGTAAGTATTGTTGCTTATGTATTGTTGAAAGAAAATTGTATCAAAAAAGTAAAGCTAGTTTAGAAGGACAGTTATTTTACACAAAATATATCTGAAATAATATAGAAAGGCACATTCTGTAAGCTCCCTGTGTGGTTGTGCACTACAGGTACATTGTTCTTAGCAGAACTACTACTAATGTTTATGTTGATGCTATTTCTTCATTTTTGTACTTTTGGTTGTCTATTCAGTTACATCACTCTGTGTGTGAACCCCCTCATCATTAAATGGTAAATATCTATGAATAGTTTGTAAGTTATTTTTGAGAAATATGTATTCACTACTTTGGTCATTTCATTACAATTTGGGGGGGGTGGTGGTTTTGGGTTTTTTGTTTTGTTTTGTTTTGTTTTGTTTTGTTTTTTGGTGGTGGTGGTGCTATGTAACCTTGCTCCTTAAAACTATTGGTTGAATAAAGATGCCTACAGCCTATAGCTGAGCAGAAGAGAAGTAGACAAGGTTGCAGTTCCTGGGCTTGGGGTCAGAGGTAGGACTACAAGGGAGAGAGAGGAAAAGATGCCATGGAGTATGGGATCGTAAGAACTGGCCATGAGGGCTGGCCAGTTGGAGTAAGAGTGACTCAGGCAGAACATGAAGAGTCACATCTCAAGGTGTTGAAAAGGAAGCAGACATAATAACATAGAGGGTAGATGTCTGTCCGGCTGTAGTACTTTTAAGGCTTATCATAAGTATAAAGGTTTTGCAATCATTTATCTGGAAACTGAATGATCAAAGTTGGGGGTAGACACCCCCATTGAGATTAAATATTTACTACAACACATTATGTCCAAACAGGAGCAGGTCATTGACAATTATCTTTTAGACTCTGCTGTAACATATATATTAGTGATGGTTCCTCTGATTACTCAAGTATCTGCAGAATACCACCAAGAGCTGAAAGTGACAGAAGAATATAAAACCCACCCTAGGCTATTTTAAAATAAATATTAGTAATGTACTACTTCATTAAAAATTAAAACCTTGGATGAGAAGATAATTAGACAAAACATGGACACATCGTCCTCCCAATCCAAGCAGGTGTTCCCTCAGTGATGCRTCAATCATAACATCCAGCATTCTGTATGTGGGAGAAGTTTCCTCATGAATTCTACAAATGTTAGTTCTCCACTTTATAAGGCAAAAGCCTCTTGTCTGAAAAGGTTGCACTGGGACAAGGACAAGATGATAATCATATATTTACTCTGTTTTGAAATTTAATAAATGTGCCCAAACTGTGTAATGTGGAGGAGAAGAGACTGGCACTCAGGACTAATGCATTAAAGTAATTGTTGGCATCAATATTCTCCTGGAAATACTTTCAAGTATATTATCCAGAAGATATTTCTCAAATATTTTGAAGAAACAAATACACTCCTGCTTGAAAATTATCATCCACCAAGTAAAAATTATGTGTGTTGTTAAAGTGTAGACATGATAAAACCAAAATACTGACACAGAATGTCATTGCATAATTTTTTATTCTTATCAACAAAAAAGTGCTGTTTTATTTCTTTTGTTTTGTTTTAAAATATAATAATAAATAGTGAAACAATATTAATAAACAAACATTTATTTATTTATCATTATTTAGATATAGCTGCCCTGGAATTCACTGTGAACATGTCTTCAGTTTACATCAATCCTCCTACTTCAGCCTCCAAAGTGTTGGAATTATGAATAYGGACCATTCAGCTTAGTATTAAAATACAGATTTCCAATGTGAAAAGAATTTATGTAGAAATTTTAACTCATGTCACTTATGTAAATCAAGATTGCATCAAGGCAATGACAAATGTGGAACAATTATTTTAAACCAAAAAGATAATGTTTCACAATTCATGTGCTTATTCAATAGTAATATGATAAGCTCCCATTGTGTGCAAACCATAGCTAAAAGATTTCAGGTGTACTCTGATAAATAAGATGTGGTTTTATTCATGAGAGGTTTATATTCCCCTTCAGAATTTATAGCACCACTTTAAATCAGCCAAAGCCTTGTTAGGACATAAATTTCTTCAGTAGTCATCAAAATAAATGAGTTCTATTGAACTCCACATATGAAGAGTAATCCATCTGAAGTTGAAATTTAGAACATGGTCCTGTTTATAATAGCATCAAAAAAATCAAAGGAATAAATTTGAGAAGTACAATATTTGTACCCAGAAAGTTATAAAACTTTACAGTGAGAAAATAAAGACAGAAACAAATGGAGAGGTCCTTCATGATCAGGGACTGTCACTCACTCCCCACATGAGCTAGAGATTAAATAGAACTTTGAAGCAACTCTATAAAAATTCAAATAGCTTTTTTTCCTGGCATCCATTTCAACAGCTACTAAGCTTTACATGATACAGCAAAGCTAAAATAACTTAATGGATGCTGGAAAAGATAAGGATAGGACCTTTCACTTCCAATTTCAAACTTACTATATATTTCCAATCATCAGGGTGGGTTCAGAGTAGGAGAGCTAAGCATAGGGTTATTTAGCTCTCTGGGGTCTAACTTCTTGAGTTCTTTGTATATATTGGATATTAGCCCTCTGTCAGATGTAGGGTTGGTGAAGATTTTTTCCTAATTTGTTGGTTGCGGTTTTGTCCTTTAATCTTATTATTCTTAAAAGGAGTGGCTAAAACTGCATTTTTAATTGGCAACAGATGGATGGGAGAAAATCTGATAGCATCTCTAATGTGCAGTCACATTTTTTCAGCTGTAGAAAGCATCTGACCATGACCTGCTCACTTCTGAACTAGACAAAAGATGGAAGATGTGGTTTCTACTACAGTAAACGAAGGTAAACAATGGAACAGAACATAAGAAAGCACGGGCCAAGCCGGGTGGTGGTGGCACACGCCTTTAATCCCAGCACTTGGGAGGCAGAGGCAGGCGAATTTCTGAGTTCGAGGCCAGGATGGTCTACAGAGTGAATTTCAGGACAGCCAGGGCTACACAGAGAAACACTCTCGGGGGGGGGGGGGAATGCATGGGCCAGAGTTTATCCCAGGCATCCACCAGAAAATATTCAAGGCTGCAAAACAGAAGAATGGAAGGGGACATCCTAAACAGAGAATGATAGAAAAGACTGACATGGAGACAAAAACATCCTGCTGTGACTGTATGAGGCACACTTCACAGGCCTGGGCCACTGTGATTTGAATGTACAGCTCACCGATAAACTACTTCCCTAAAACATACACAATCCAAATTATTATTATTATTATTACTGCCTTGAAAAGCTTTAGAACATTGTTTGCAAACTTAAGAATGCCCAGTAAAGTCAGAAAGATTTCCACCTAGATAGTAAATAGATGCTAGCAAAGCACTTTAGTTCACACCAAGTACAAGAAGGTACATCTGCTTTACCACCCAACAATAAAAGAAAAAAAAAACAGGACAGAAAAATGGCTCACTAAGTAAAGTGCTTAGAACATACCCATGAGGACTTGAGTTTGAGCTTTAGAATCCAGCTTTGAGAAGCTGGCGCGTTCTTGTCATCCTAGTTCTAGGGAGGAGTTGGAATCATGTTTCCTGGGAATCACTAACCAGCCAGCCTAGCCTGCTTGGAGAGTCCAGGCCAGTGAGACATCATGTCTCAAGGGAAAAGGGGAACAGCACTTGAGAAACAACACAGGAGCCTGACATCTTCACATAAGCACATGCACACCTATGAACATGCATACACACAATACAAAATTACTTATCTAACAAGAATCTCTCCAATACCACCATGACATACACACTAATCTGCCCATGGCATGATGAATGACCAGTGAGAAGCTGGCCAGTGAGAATGTGCACCTCTATTTCCCACTCTTACTCCACATCTAACCCAAGTCTTTTGTGTGTCTACAGAGGACTACTGTACATGCTATTTAATAAATGTTTTCAATAAGTCAGTGGAAATAGTGAAGGAAGCACCTCCAAAATACATGCCTATTACCCAAGCAATTAAGGAGACTAGAAGATGATGAAAAACATTTTCAAAACTCTTAAACCAAATAAAGCTGTGTAGCAATCAAGAGGGCTTACTAAAATAAAACTGTTGATTGCTATATCCATAGATCAGAGTATCAACCATCAACCAAAAAAGTTCTTCTTGTCTTTTTTTAACTAACATTTCTTCGTTTATTTTAAATATGTAGCCTGAAATAAGTTTTTCAGACACATGATCAAATTAAAAAAGAATTCAAAAAGGAGTAGGCACCTTTCCTAATGAGGTGTACACTCCATTAAATGGAGATGTGTATATAAACATAGAAAACATATAAAAAATGTATAAAAATATAATAGGGTATATATATTTATATATATAAGCATACATAAAATACACTACATAGCAGGACCTATTAATATAATAATTTTATATATGATTATGTCAAAAGAAATGAATAATACATAATTGGGACAATCTTTGTATTGGTCACACTGGGGACTTTAAAAGCACAAATACAAGCCGGGCGGTGGTGGCGCATGCCTGTAATCCCAGCACTTGGGAGGCAGAGGCAGAGGCAGGCGGATTTCTGAGTTCGAGGCCAGCCTGGTTTACAGAGTGAGTTCCAGGACAGCCAGGGCTACACAGAGAAACCCTGTCTCAAAAAACCAAAAAAAAAAAAAAAAGCACAAATAAAAATAATCATATAACCATGTCTAGAGAGGTTTCTTCTTAAAGTAGATGTTAATATCACAGAGACCCTTAGTTGGAAAAATGCAGAAAATAAGAGATTAAAAAGTGTTCCACCATAAATGCTACCTCACACCCCTCTCCACAAGGCTCAAGGAGCTTCACGTAGGATAGAATAGAAAGATCTAAGAGACAGAAATGGAGGGAAGATCAAGAAAATGGTGGTTTCCAGACCCAACAGGGCAAATGCATCTATGGATTCACAGCAATCCTGACAACAGACGTAAGACATACTCAAGGGATAGCCAGACAAAAACCCCAGCCTAGAGAGGAAAAAGTGAGCATGAAATCCCACTGCTCACTAAAGAGCTATTGATATAAGGTAGCTGTTGGAGTAATGAGAGCCCGTTTTCATTAATGATGTGACTTCACTGGATAAGTCAACCATTCTCTAGGGTAGACTCTACTCATAAGACTAGGCAGGAACACAAACTAGACCCAATGGGAAAAGAAACCAAAGAAAGGAGAAATTCCAAAGTTGGGTGAGGAGGGATTGGAGGATGGAGGTGGAAATGGTTATAGTAAGTATGTATAAAATTCTAAAAGAATTAATGAATTTCATTTTAATTTTTTTATTCTTAGGAGCAACAGATATGTGTGATTTTTTTAACAAAATTGTTAATGACTACTTTTTCCTCATTTCTAAAATAACCTCAAAAAGTTCCAACAAAGCATGGAAGACTAAGGCAGGAGTATCACACGTTCAAGACCAGCCTAGGGTCTATAAGGGGACCTTGCTGAGAGAGAGAGAGAGAGAGAGAGAGAGAGAGAGAGAGAGAAACAGGAGGGGACCCCCCCCAAAGCTCCACCTTCCTTCCTGCCCACTTCCCAGCCTGGGCCAGTTCAATGGCCCAATACCTGCCCAAATGCTGCAGCCTGCTTGCCTCCTAGGAGGTTCACAGAAACCAAAACCACAGGTGAGAATCTAGCCTAAACACTCACTCCAGCTGGGACACCCACACAGCCCAGCTGAAGCAGGACCCACCTTCCTCCCTGACTGCCCCCACTGCCCCAACCCCAACTCCTCCTTCCTTCCTGCCCACTTCCCAACCCAGGCCAGTTCTGTAGGCCAATACCAGATCACATGCTACAGCCTGTGTGCTTCCCAGGGTCCACAGAATCCAAAGACACAGGTGAGCATGTCATCTAAATCCCCATTACAGCTGGGACACCCACACAACCCAATGGTGCTTCCTCCGCCTCCACCACCTCCACCCCCACCTCAACCCCGGATCTCCACCTTCCGTCCTGTCCACTGCCCCACCCAGGCCAAATCACCAGCCCAATATCCACCTAAATGAATGCTACAGCCTGCAAGCTTCCCAGGAGATCCTGAGTAAACTTGGGCACAAGAGGTCCACAGGAACCAGGGACACAGGAGGCCTGCTCTCTCCAGAGACAGAGGAAGCCCACCCTAACCAGAGACAACACTGCCTGCCTCCAAGGAGACCGGCTCTGACTCAGGTCACAGAATGACTTCAAGAGGAAAAGCCTTCACCAGCAAGGCCATCAAGAGATCTGAGGAGCATCATCTGGCATAGCCGATAGGCTTGCCATGTTCCTCAGTCCACAGACGGAGGGTGGAGCCTGTGTTCTCTGAAAGGAACTGGGAGTTTAGGATTACAGTTAAACATCACCCCCGCGCTTACTATTGCTCCCCTCCAAACATAAAGATTGTAAGAATATAGGGAACAGAGAGCCCTTGGTGAGACGGTAAATTGGTTCGTTTATTATTAAAAACTTCGTGGGCATGACTCAAATATTGGAAACAGAATGACCATAGAATCGAGTAATTTCACCATAAAGAAATTAGTCAAAAAATAAAATTAATTAACTTGTTTATAAGGAGCAACTGAGTGAGAGCCTGTCTCAAAGAAAAAATGGAGGAGAAGGAAGAGAAGAAGGGAAAAGAGAGTGGGTACCTTAACATATAAGGATATCTGATCTCTTCAAGTCTCTTCTTTAAAACCAAATTGATAATACAGCATCATTAGGATTATTATAAATAATAAATAACAGTGTGTATGGGAATAAAGCTTGAGCATTGAAAGGTACTCATAAAAATGTACACTCATTAGCTATCAGTCTAATTTTCCTGATGAACATAGATACAAATATTCTCTAAAATTAAATATTTTCATAGACAACTTAAGAACACATGAAGAAGATCCATCATGAACAAATTGATTTTATTCTATGGATGGTTGGATCAATAAATACAAATTGAGCCAGAGAGAGAGAGAGAGAGAGAGAGAGAGAGAGAGAGAGAGAGAGAGAGAGAGAGAGAGAGAATATAACATTCATTTATGTAGAAAAGCACAAAAACCTCAATAGATCCAGAAAGATGGTTACCAAAGTTCAACACATAAGTCCTGAAGAAATTAGAAGTAAAAGAAAGATATCTCACTGTAATTAAGACTACATACAACAAAGCTTTTGCCAACATTATACTAAAAGGAAAAAAACAAAAACAAAAACAGTGTTTTCTCAAAAATCTGGAAAAAGGCAAAGTACTTGCTTTTCCTTATTCCACTCCACTCTTATTCAACATTGGCTGAGTTTTAGCTAGAGTAACAGAACAAAAGAAGAAAACAGAAAAGAAATAAATCAACTAATCCTGAAGAGGTTGTTCCTACACCTAAAATACTCAAGTGTCTCCACTGGGAAATGTTTAGTTCTGTTAAATACTTTCATCAGGATCTAAAAGATACAAAAAAAATCAGCAACATTCCCATAGTGAAACAACAAACTTTCCTAGAAATAAATTTTTTAAAAATCCCATTTAAAAGACTTCAAATACTAAAATGAAATTTCTAGAAATAAACCTTGAAAAAATGACACAAAAGACCTCTACAAGGAAAGCATTAAGATACCAAAGGGAAAAACTTCAGAAGAAGGTAAAGGTGAAATGCCTCCTATGCTTGTGGACAGAAATAATGTCATGAAAATAGCTATATTATCAAAAGCAATCTACAGATTTAATGCAATTTCCTTCAAAATCCTAATGACACTTTTTTAATATCTAAAAAACTCCTAAAATACATAGGAAAACATAAAAGACAACAAGTACTCAAAACAGCCTGTAGCAAAAAAGGCTACCATGGAAATATGTCGGTGCCTGACACAGTGACAAAAACAGCATGTTTCGGGCAGAGACAGACTTGTGAACTAAAGGAATACATGGGAGGAACCAGAAATAAACCCAACCACCCATACTGCCTAGCTCATGACAAGCATGTTTAAAACATACTCTGGAGGAGGGGAAAACAGGTTTCCCAAAAGATGATGCTATAAAAACTAGATATCAAAACAAAATTAAATCCATGTCTTTTATCATAAATGTCAATTCAAAATGGATTAAAGAGCTTATTATAAGACTTAAAATGCAGAAATTGCTAGAGGGCAATATTTCAGAATATAGGTATAGGTGAGAGCTTTCTAAAAAGGACTCCAGTTGTTACAAGAAATAACCTTAGGAATTAATAACTTAAATGATATAGAATTGGAAGGTACATATAAAGTAAACAATCACCACAGTGAAGAAAGGCAATAATCTACAGAATTTTTGTTTAATGTATTAGCCAATTATACATCAGACAGGCAGACAAGGGGTTAATGCATATAACATGCACAGAATTGTAAAAATCAAACATCTAAAACATAAACCTTTTTATCAATAGACAGAAAAAAATGAATTAAACAGGCAACTCTGAAAAGGAATAATACAGGTGGCCAACAAATACAAAGTAATCAACATCCTATACATGAGGAAAAAGAAAGTTAAAACTATAGTTAGGAATAGGGAGATGGCTCAGTCAGTAAAGCACTTGCATTGCAAGCAGGAAGGACCTGAGCTGCATTCCAAGCATACATTTTTTAAGCCAGATGTGATGTGCTTTTTGTTTTTGAGGCCTCCATATGCATGGAGGCCCAAAACTTGCATTTGCAGTACATACGGACACTTGTACATGAAAACACACACATACACACATACAAACACACACACATACACATATACATACACTGAGAATCTATTTCACCCCAGTCAAAATGGTTATCAAGAAAATACGTGATGGTGAGGATATGGAGGAAAGATAAATCCTTATTGACTACTGGAGGGAATTTAATTAGACAGACACTGTGGAAATCAGTGTAGAGGTGTCTCAAAAATTAAAATAGAATGCTCTGTGTGCAAAGGGCTCTAATCCCAACTAAAGACATATTTGCCAACTCAGGTTTACTGATGAAGTATTCATACCTTGAGTGAATATATGAAAGAGCAGATAAAGTCCGTAAGGTTGTTAACATAGCATGACGGTGTATGTCAAGGACCCAGTGATTCATGGGAGAGGCACAATTCTTTCCCATGTGAACCTTCCTCTGGTCCAAGCATGATGGTTTACGAACATAGACTCATGCTTGAAAAATTGAGCGTTGTAGTGTCCTCCTCCAGGATGGCTCTAACCATAGACTATGGAGATTATTTACTGAAACCAGCTAACTTCTCCTCCCTATGTCTTTATAAATATGCTAAGGTTCTAGGCCATTGTGAAGTTGTACTGCCCCAATAGAGAGAGCACCGCCCACCTAATTCCCAATTCCATGTGTGTGGCTCTGTCTGTCCGTCCTTTTTTTTTCCATTTCCTCTGCACCAGTCAGGTTTCCAGTACAAAGCCATGCAGGATAGGGCACATAGCAACAAAGATACTGCGCCATCTTAAACGACCATATACAAACAAAGGAATAAAGACAGCACAAGGCACATATATACAGTGGGATTTTATTCAGCCATTAAGGAAAATCAAATCATCACATTTGCAAGAAAATACTTGGAAATGGAAATTACTATTTTAGGCAAAAAATTCCAGGCTTGGAAAAAAAGACAAGAGTCATATTTTCTCTTATGAAGATTTTAGATTTTCAGTGTATGTTTTCCTGAGAGAGAGGGGGGGGAGAGGGAGAGGGAGAATGTAAAGAATATAGTAAAAGGAAAAGAAGGTATATTCAGGAAATAGAGGGGTAAAATAAATAAATATGGTAATGGAATTGGACGAGCGAGAGGGAGACGTGATGGTGGGGAATGGGGGAGTAAGTAAAAAGAGTTTTATTAAAATAGCATAATGCAACCCTTTATTTTAAATTTTAAAAAAAATCATGTTAAAGAAAGCAAAAAACTGAAAAGTAGATTCAGGGCTTAAACAGTGGTGCTTTGAGATCCTGGGTAGATCACTTAACTCCTTTGACCTTAGTTTGGGCACATATAATACAAGGATATAATTCATGGATTCTGAAAATTAACAAAAAGCATGTTAACAAATACTTGACAGATACAATGCACACTTTGCAAATATCGTTTTCATCTTCACGGGTGAGTTCTGACCCTTATCCCTTCACTGACACGCACTTTTGTTTTGACAAGCAACCCTTGCCTCCCTGTGGCTTGTTATATAGTGTGACTCCTTTCTCATCATCCCCTGCTCTTCTCTCTAGGATGGACATTTCCTTGCAATCAAAGACTTATTATTTTCTTCACTACTAGTTTCTTAATATGTAAACAGTATCTAGAAAAGAGAAGGCACACAGGAAATACTAAGGTACTCATTGTTTATATTTGCATTGTTATAACTGAAGTCGTCAGGAGCACTTCACTGTAACCAGTTCCCACAATATGAGGCTATCTATGGAGAATAGCATGAAGGTGTCTACAGCGACTCTCAGAGTAGGTCTTCAGAACTTGGGCAATTTTGTCAAAGATCAGACTTGTGTCTGCCTGATCTGAAGCATTAGACTGAAATTGAATTATTAAACAAAAGCAAAGCTACCCTTGAAATGTATCTTTAAAGTTAACTCCACCATTTTCTGCCTTTCGTCTTCAAACCAAAGCCCCATTTACCAGCTGTGGTGATTTATGTTTCTCAGCTTTCCAGGACCTAGAATCACCTAAGAAAAGAGTCTCTGGCATGCACGCAAGGAACTGTCTAGATCCAGATTAAGTTAACTGAAGTGAAAAGGTTTTGCCCTGAAAATGTGCAGTACCGGTTCCTGGGAGAGAGATCTGGGGCTGCCTATAAAGGAGGAAGCTAGCTGAGTGCTATGCTGGTACACAGAGGCAAGCAATGATACTCCCTCACCACACACCCTCACCACATACAGGCTACATAGAGACAAGTATGCAGGCCTGCACACAGACGTGCGCACAAACATCCTGGGAAAGGTCGAGGCAAAGGCTCACTTTTTTACACTTCTTACCTCAAGCTCTCATTTATACGGAATCATATAAAAGTGCCATTATGCCAGAAAGAGTTATATAAGAGATTACATCACTGTTTACTTTTGGATACTAGACATCCTGAGTAAGCCATTTTGTGTAGACTCATAGTTTCCATGTCTAGTGTCTGCTAAATTTTACCTAACTCACACTGGTTATCAGTACCATGTTTCCTAAGATAAACTGGCCCTTGTGGCTTCTGGTTTCTAACAAAATGACATGACACTAGGATTTAGTTTATCTCATTATTATTTTATCTGCATGTATTTTGGGTTTGATTTATTGCTATTTCATAAGCGACTGTTCTTTCAGTGTCTTCCAGAATAGCTTTTTGTGGGTGGGATATTTGAACACATTATGAACCCCAAGATTGTGAACTGTAAAAATCTGTTTCTAACTGGGGCTCAGCCTTTGTTTACAGAGCTTGCTTACACAGCCTGTTCCCAGAGCTCGTTTACATAAATAAGTAGTGGTGGTGTGGCTCAGGCCTAGCACACAACTTAAATCCAGTAGCTAAATAAAATCAACCCTGGGTCAAGAGGCAGAGCGAGCAACCAGCCACAGAGAGTGTAGGGAAGCAAAGGGAAAAGAGGGCGTCTGGGGAGAAGGGTATCTAAGACAAGGGAGAGACGGTGAAAGACCAGGGGTGTCCGTGGAATAGGAAGGTCAGCTGGGCGCTTTCTCTGCTGAGCTAACACGCTTTCGCCACGGCATCTGGCTCCTGAGCCTTCATTTGATAAAATCAAATAGTTGGGATTTTATTTTTTAAAACAACTGTCCTCGGGGAACACTTCTGTTCTGGTTGTTTCTATGGCAAGGATAGCCTCCAAGCAGCAGGGCAAGCTCTGGTGTGGGCAAATCTGATGCTGAGCTCTGAAAGGCCATGGTGCAGCCTGGGTGCTGTATTCACCAGATGACCAGAGAGTCTATGGCTAAAGTCCAACACCGCTCTCTGCATTTTAAACATGTGCTGTATAAATTTAACACTTTTCTTTGGGCCAGAAACCAGTGTTCAACCCTCCGTTTGGCCTTTGCACATCTACTACTAAGTGGCACAGGCAGCTTCTTGAAAGAAAAAATATTTTAAATTATGCATAGATGTGTGTGGGTGTTTGGATGTGAGTGTGTCAGAGACCTTTGGGGCTGGAGTTATAGGTTCCTGTGATCTGCTATGCGTGTGCTAAGAATCAAAGCTAGGTGCTCTGCAGGAGTAATCGGTGCTCTTGACCTCTAGCCCACTCCTCCAGCACCACCACCACCCCTACTCCTTTTGAAGTAACATTTTAGATATGCACATCCTTGACGGTCTGAAAAGATTTTGGGGTGTTCTTGAACTGACTATAAAGGTCTGAGTCTCTTTATTTGCTAACCTTTGTAAAGCTTTCTGGGCCGAGAAAGTGAACCGTTTTTATTAGATTCTTTGGAATATTTGTAAGAAGAGATACACTAGGCTTTTGTTCACATAAGAACCCCCAGGGAAGCAGGATTGTTAAAGTGAATAGATATGAAGTCTCTGGCGTAGCAAGACAGAGACAGAGACACAAAGACAAAGTGAGAAAACAATACGGCCAGAACTCTAATTCTCATTTGACCATGAAATCTGTTCGATATGATTGTGAAAAGGCAAAAGTCAGAAATTATTGGCTCTTCATATTTAGTAGAGCAAAAATTATAAGCTCCCTAAAGATAAATATTTTAAATTCTGAACTCCAGAATACACAAGGATTTGTGGTCTAACCGCCCCTGAGTATTGTTAACAACTGAATATGCCAGGGACTTGCAGTATCCTTCTTTCTATGGCAAAAGTAACCTCATGAGCCACTGACCTCCAGAGCTCTTGAATAGCTTTGATGGAGGTTGTAGCCTTTAAGTCATTATCAGATTTAACCTGGTCAATGGCACAAGGAAATCATTTAAAGTGAGAACCAGGCCATCAATTGAATAACAATGCTTTTACTTTTCTAATTATGAAAGTTTATCTTTGGAACATATTGTAAGACTAAGGAGCCTTAACTTACTGGAAAGACCCCCCTGAGTGAACAACACGGAGACAGGAACCGATGCAAAAAGCAGGAGGAATTTTATTTAATCCAGCAGGCTGGGGTCAGCCTGCACCTGGGGAGAGAACAACAATGCACAGCCCACTCAGCGGGCCTTTTATACAGTCCTCAGGGCAGCTGCCATTAGGCACAATGTGACTGGCAGAACAGTGTTACCTTTAAACTAATTGGTTGTTAGGGAATAAAGTAGGTAGCCAATGGTCTCTGGTCCTCCCCTAGCCGCAGGGACCTCCCTGTGGTCTGAGGAATGTAATTTAGCCTCTCCCTTCTGGGAGGGGCAAGTGTTCCATGACCTTTCCAAAGTTCCTGACCTAACCCTTTCAATATGAGTGGTTTCTGAAATTCTTTGGAATGATAACTTGTTAAATGCTCAAAAATATTAAACTCTAATGAATTTGTTTTTCCAAAGACATATTCTTAACAATAATTCAAAGAAAATAATTTAGAAAAATCATGTTATGGAAATCATAACAAATGATTTGATCCAGAGAAAATATTTAGACTTTCAGTATATGGTAACAGTAATTTAAGTTTTTTTCCTTGATCTAATCAAGAAGCACATAATTAAGAAAATAAAATAAGTTTGAGAGCCAACTTTTTAATTCGAAATTTAAAAATTTTATCTTCTTTTAACACAAATTATAACAAAATTTGTAGTAAGCAGTAGAATTTAAGAAGGCTCTTAGCTATTTTCTTCACTGCTGTGATGAGGTACTCCAAGAAAAGCAGCTTATAGGAGAAAGTGCTATCCACTCACAGTTTGAAGGGATACAGTCCACACAGCAGGGGTGACCAGGAAAGAGGAGTTTGAGGCAGCTGCTTACATGTCTACAGTCAAGAAGCACAGCAGCCTGTATACTAGTGAGTAAAGCATGTCTTTTCTGCCTGTAACTCCCCAGAGTGTCCTCAGATACACAGACTGGTGGGTCACCCTCCTCTAGTTTAAGAGCTTAAACATCACACATGTGTACTCCACAGACATACAAATACTAAGAAAATGTATTGTTTAGGTTCGGTAGGCATTTTTTTTTCAACTTGATGGAATTGAGGGACCCTGTACATTTAAAGAAGCATACACTTTAGGTATGGTCTGTGAGTTTGTTTGTAAAGAAGTCGAGAGTACGGGACATAAAATGAGTGGGGGAGCTATATTATAAATGAGGGTAGCATAAGACTGAGGGGCCAGGATGGAATGAAAAGTTACAAAGTGGGAAAATAGCTGTCACTTCTTGAATAACTCTTGTAGAGCAAGTATGTTTTTCTACTGCTGTCTCCTGTGGACATCAACTTTAACGTTGTTTAGATTTAGATTTGGACTTTCACCAGAACGGTTCTAGGAGGCTTTAGTGCCTAAGAAGTATCTGGCCACTCGTTAGAGACTCAGCTTCTTAAGACTCAGCAGCTACTGATTTCCCAGCCCTCCAGCCTGCACACAGCAGCTGCAGAACTCTGCAGGTTCAAAGTCTGTGAACCAATCTAATAAGCCCTCTCTTATGATGATATATTTTCCATTGGCTCCATTCCTCTGTAGGACACTAATACTGTGCCCTTCTGCCTTTCATAAATGGCTAGCAAAGAGGGGAGGTAGCCAGAGGCAAGTGATAAAGTAGGTGCTTAGTCACCCCTCTGAGACACCTGGACGAAACATAAAGCAGACACTGGTAGATGGTAAACTTTTTATTAGGAGACATATATTAAAAGCTGCTGGGATGTCTTTAAGGAAATGGGATATAGAACGATCAATATTCCACTCAGCCAACTATAAGAAGAACAAAATTATTTCTATGAAAGAACCATTAACTGTTATTGAACAACACTGATAAAGATAAAATTTTTACACCCATAATAATGCATGTGTTTTTATGGTGTTGCCTGCAACCTAAATGGTCTCTGTTGCTCTGACTTAAATCAAGCTGTTGTATCCGATCCTTTCTTAGAAGGCACTTAGAGGCCTGCTGCAGGACAGCTTTAGCAGCTTGCCTCCCTACTCCCTAAGATAGCTGATGCCTTAACCAGAAGGGCTACTGCAAGCTTTAATCTCCATAAGAGCAGCACTCAGACCATAACTGCCCTAGAAAATAATTCATGCTCAAAGAGCAAAAGCAAAGGTCCCTTTGTTCTCTATATTCCCAGTATTTTCCTCAAACTGAACTCAAAGAAAAGATCATGCCAGTCATCTAAACAGACTTCCCATGAAATAGAATGGAGCTTCTCTGGAAATGTCACACTATACAAAGGATTCCTGAGCACAGAGTGGAACAGTTTACCTATTGGCTGAGAGTCAACCAATTTAATTACAGAAATGACAAAAAACAGTCACCTGGTTGTTTCTAAGCACAACTGTCACTATTATTCATTCTAAATTTTCAGAGTTATAGTTTTCTGTGACACTAAGCCAGGATAAATACAGAGAAGAACAAGCAAGCATAAAGGCATTTCTTGTGTGTAGACAAAGGGGAGTCAGAAAGAGAAAAGGTGCAATTGAAGGATTTTGAGGAATGTGCTTCTTATCCCCATTTCACAGATACATGAACTATGAGTATATGACATATTCAAGGTGTACTGGCTGGTTTTGTGTGTCAACTTGACACAGGCTGGAGTTATCACAGAGAAAGGAGCTTCAGTTGGGGAAATGCCTTCATGAGATCCAGCTGTGGAGCATTTTCTGAATTAGTGATCAAGGGGGGGGGTGCCTTATGGGTGGTACCACCTCTGGGCTTGTATTCTTGGGTTCGATAAGAGAGCAGGCTGAGCAAGCCAGGGGAAGCAAGCCAGTAAGAAACATCCCTGGTGAGGATGTGGAGAAAGAGTACACATTTACATGGCTGGTCGAACTGCAAGCTGGTACAACCACTTTGGAAATCAATCTGGTGGTTCCTCAGAAAATTGGAAATAGTTCTACTTGAAAACCCAGCTATACCACTCCTGGGCATATACCCAAAAGATGCTCCAACATATAACAAGGACACATGTTCCACTATGTTCATAGCAGCCTTATTTACAATAGCCAGAAGCTAGAAACAACCCAAATGTCCCTCAACAGAAGAATGGATACAGAAAATGGGGTACATTTACACAATGGAATACTACTCAGCTATTAAATACAATGACTTAATGAAACTTATAGGCAAATGGATGGAACTAGAAAATATCATCCTGAGTGAGGTAACCCATACAACAAAAGAACACACATGGTATGCACTCCCTGATAAGTGTATATTAGCCCAAAAGCTCAGAATGTCCAATATACAACCCACAACCACATRGAGCTTAAGATGTAGGAAGACCAAAGTGTGGATGTTAGGATTCTGTCTAAACTCCACCCCACAGTTATCTGGCAACAGCCAGGTATGCCCCTCCCCACAGTTACCTGGCAACAGCCAGGTAGGTCTGGCCCACTCTAAAAGGGGCTGCTTGCCCCTCCTCTCTCTCTCTCTTGCCTCTCTTACTCTCTTAGCTTCTCTCTTGCCCTCTTAGGCTCTTCCCTTTCCCCCTCCCCTCCTGGTCACGGCCAGCCTCTACCTCTCTACTCTCTCTCTCCTTCTCTCTGCCTTTCTCTTCCTCTACCACCCCCTTAATTCCCCTCCGCATGCCCTAAGTAAACTCTATTCTATATTATATTGTCGTGGGTCTGGTCCCTTGGAGGAAGGGATGCCTTGGCATGGATGCACTGAGGCACCCCCTTCCCCCACACCCCATGGAACATATTCTTATGCTGCTTTCTCTTTTTATGATCACAACAGTTGATACTTCAATCCTACATTGAAGGGGAATAAAATAATCACAGGAAGTAGATGGAGGGAGGAACCTGGTAGGGAGAGAGGAGGTAGAGGGGAAAGGGGGAACAGGACCAGATATTGGAAGGAACAGGAGAGAAGTACAGAGGGTCAGGAAATCAAATAGAAAAATGCAGCAGTAGGGATAACCCACTAGAAAGTCCCAGACTCCAGGGAAGTGAGAGGTTCCCAGGACCCAACAGGGATGGCTTTAGCTGAAATACTCAACAAAAGGGAGATAGAACCTGTAGAGACCACCTCCAGTAGATAGGCATGGTTCCCAGTTGAGGGATGGGGCCACCCACCCATTTCAAAATTGTTAATCCAGAATTGCTCCTATCCAAAGGAAAGACAGGGATAAAATGGAACAGAGACTGAAAGAAAGGCCATCCAGAGACAGCCCCACCTGGGGATCCATCCCATCTGCAGACACCAAACCCAGACACTGTTGCTGATGCCAAGGAATGACTGCTGACAGGAGCCTGGTAAGGCTGTTTCCTGAGAAGTTGTACCAGCACCTGACCAATATAAATACAGATACTCACAGCCAACTATCAGACTAAGCCCGTGGACCCCAATGGAAGAAACTAGGGGATGGACTGAAGGAATTGAAGGGGACTGTAACCCCAAAGGAAAAACAATATCAACTAACCAGACTACCCAGAGCTCCCAGAGACTAAACCATTAACCAAAGAGTTTACAGGGAGGGATCTGTGGCTCCAGATACATATGCAGCAGAGAATGGCCTTATCTAACATCAAAGGGACCCTTGGTCCTCTGGAGACTTGATGCCCTGGGAAGTGGAATGCTAGAGTATTAAAGCAGGAGTGGGCGAGTGGGTGGAAGAGCATCCTCATAGAGGCAAAGTGGAGGGGGCAGGAGGGATGGGATTCGGGATTTGTGGAGGGGTAACCAGGAAGGGTATATTATTTGAAGTATAAACAAATGGAAGTATTAATACAGAGGAGAAAAAAAGAAAATACACCAGGAAGAGGGCTTTTTGTGATTTGAATGTAAGATTTCCCCTACAGACGCACAGATTTGAACACTTTTCCCTAGCTAATGTTGTTATTTTGGAAGTTGTGTAACCCTTAGGGTGTGGGACCTTAATGGCTGAAATGGGTCACTTGGGACAAACCTGAGGCTTTACAAGCCACCCTTTCTTCTTGTTTTCTGAATATGGATACAATGTAAGAGAAAACAGCCTCCTGCCCTTGCAATCAGTCTTTCCCTCCCTAGTGCCAATTTTTTCCCCAGCATGATAGACTGTGTCCCTCTGGAACTGCAAATACAAAGCAAAGTCTTTCTTACCTTAAAATTGAAGGGGTACTTTTTCACAGTAGTTAGGAACTAATTAAGACAAGACCTCAAGAAAGCAAAACAAACAAAATGGCCATGTGTGAAAACCAAGCTAATTATGTTTTGTTTTTTTTTTTTGACTCAGAGTTTCTTTTTTTTTTTTTTACATTTTTTTTTATTGGATATATTCTTTATTTACATTTCACTTCCCTTTTTCTGGATTCCCCGCCCCCCAGATGTCCCATATGTCTTTTTCCCTCCCCCGGTTCCCCCATTCACCCCTCCCCACTTCCCTGTTCTAGTACTACCCTG
>BDUI01000309.1:242576-252903 GCA_002335545.1 Apodemus speciosus | reverse complement strand
CCATTTTTGATAGGGTTATTTGGTTTTCTGGGGTCTAACTTCTTGAGTTCTTTGTATACATTGGATATTAGCCCTCTGTCAGATGTGGGGTTTCCTTAATATCTCTTAACATCAATGAACACAATTCATCAATTAAAAAGACATAGACTAACAGACTGGATACTCCAGAGAACCAAATAATACTTTCAAAAAATGGGGAACTGAGCTAAACAGAGAATTCTCAACTGAGGGAATTCAAATGGCTGAGAAGTACCTAAAGAAATGTTCAACATCCTAGTCATCATCAAAATGCAAATCAAAATGACCCTGAGATTCTACCTCACACCAATCAGAATGGCTAAGATCAAAAACACAGGTAACAGCAATGCTGTTGAGGATGTGGAGAAAGAGGAACACTCCTCCATTGCAGGTGGGACTATAAGCTGGTATAACCACTCAACAGAGGAATGGATACAGAAAATGTGGTATTTTTCTGCACAGGGTCCCCAGTGGTGGAGTTAGGGGAAGGACTGAAGGACCTGAAAAGGCCTTATCTGGCATCAATGGGAGGGGATGCCCTCGGTCCTGTGAAGGCTTGATGTCCCAGTGTAGAGGAATGGTAGGGAGGTGAGGCAGGAGTGAGGGGGGATGAGCACCCTCATAGAAGCAGGGCAAGGAGGGGTAGGATAGGGGGTTTGGCGAGGGGAAACCAGGAAAGGGGATAACATTTCAAATGTAAACAAATAAAATATCCATTTAAAGAAAGAAAGAAAGAAAGAAAGAAAGAAAGAAAGAAAGAAAGAAAGAAAGAAAGAAGGAAGGAAGGAAGGAAGGAGGGAAGGAAGGAAGGAAGAAAGAAAGAAAGAAAGAAAGAAAGAAAGAAAGAAAGAAAGAAAGAAAGAAAGAAAGAAAGAAAGAAAGAGAAAGAAAGAAAAAGAAAGAAAGAAAAGCATGCTAAATACGGGGCTAGAAGACCCAATTCCACAATGCTGTGTTCTCCACCCTGCTCAAGTCTCATATTTAGCAGTTGCAAATGGGGTTTCCATTTTGTGGTGACAGTGAAGAGAGATAAGCAAAGGCACCTTGGAACTTTTAATAAGCATATTAGAAGTCTATTTGTCTACATAGAAAGACATAGAATAATAGAGTGCAGCATGTGACCTTTTCAGCCCTATCTTCAATTGGTGAGGACCAATTGTCAAACAAATGAATGAGCAGTTGGGATATTAGATGAAAAGGGAAAGAGAAATGACCTTTCAACAGAAAAGGATTGCTATATACCTAGGAGATTGCTGCTGAGACACCCAGAGAAATGGCTTTTAGAAAAATGGTCACCACTTCATGTCTTTAGCCTTCCATGTCCAATATAGCTGAATTTGACACAGTGGGAGAATATGGGATAAAAATGGCCCTGCAGGGAATTTCATCCTATTATGTTTATATGAAAGGAAGACTATGAACTCTATGCATTTTTTTTCAGTTTTCTTTCTTACAATCTCAGTGCTCAGATCACAGGCAACCTAAAGCTGTGTGCGCTGAAGGCTGTAATTTTGGAGGAAGTATTTCAGTCAAAATCTGATGGATGTGTAACCAGGAGGAGATAACCCCAGGAAAGGATCGAAGCAAAATAAGATTGTCTTAAGTAAATCCATTTAAGACTAGCCTAGCATAGAGACTCCAGGCCTGTAAAATTATAGATTGTCCAGGAGAAGCTAAGAAGCTCGTAAGACCTGCTTTGGAAACAAGGTCAGGCTAGTGTATAATCTGAAATTTGCTGAGGCAGGGAAATCATTAATCTCATTTTCTGAGTGATGTTTTGATCATTCCACCGTCTCATGAAAGAGTATTTTCTGGGAGTCAGAGGGGTGGTTGGAAAAAAAGTCAAGAGGTAGCTAATTTATCCTGAATGACATTTTCTGTTTTTGTGGAAATGAATGAGAAGAGTTGTTATTTTCAGAAATCACACTCTAAGCAGGTCTTTAACATAAGGCCTCATACCCACTCTTGGCCTGACTCCAAAAGTGGATAGAAATCTGTGGCAAGATAGAAATGACATGTGCGCCCTTTCCTTGTGATTTCTACAAAGATTCAGATCTTAATACACTGATGGGAACAGTCAGTCATGAGATTATGAGGGAGGAAAAGAAGGAGCAGAATATTGAAGGGAAGTTTTGTGTCAAAACCAGCATTCTTAAGAGATGAAGGGAAACTGAGCAGTGTTGGGGGTGAAACACTGTTAGAGAACTGGCAGACTGTGTGCACCCGTGTAACCAGCAGCTCTGCCTCTCCTGCTCTGAGTTTGTGGCTTGCTGTGTGCGTGGGGTGACAGGGGTGTTCAAGAAAGCCACTGACCTTTGCAGAAGAGAACTGCTCCTATTACCCTAGGAAATCACGCAAGGAAGCTGATTAACCATCTGGCCAATCACAGGACAGAACAGAATGAGAAAAGACTAAAGGCCTTGGGAAGATCTTCTTTTCAGCATTGAGGTGGGGCAAGGATTGTTCCAGACTTCTGCTTTCATTCTCAATACAGCCAATGTGTGTGTGTGTGTGTGTGTGTGTGTGTGTGTGTGTGTGTGTGTGTGTGTGTGTGTGTTTTTTACTACCTAGTTCAGATTTGTTTATCCTGTGTGGTTAGAAACTCTTATAATGGGTTTGTTTATAAATTACTTAGAATTATTTAATATGTATCTTGATGGCCCAATGCTATTTAATAACAGAACTTCCATTTGTTTGTTTCTATTTGGCAGTAAAGTTTATTTCTGTATGCTCAGTTCTCTTAATTTGTTGTTGAAATGGTAAGTCCTTAATTGTCAAATTTTGACCATAAAGTGGGCCTTTGCCATTTATTTAAAAATGCTAGATCATAATCACAAGCTTCTATGAAATGAAAGATGTTACATACATGCCCAGACATATACACAACACACACATTCACACACACTCATTAACCTCACTTACCATCTACTCAGTGTCAACAAGATAAACCGTATTAAGAGTATTCAGTTACAGAAAAAAGACAGAATTATTTTCTCACGATAATAAGTACTATCTATTTTTTTCTACATAAGGTAYTCCAAGAAAAGATTTATTGAATACCAGCTACACACCTACACACACTCTAACCTGTAGGACAAAGAAATGATCACTGATTAATTACCAACAGAAGTATATATTATGCAATGATTAAATTAAAGTGTTGTGGGTATGTACAGTATATGTGTGTGGTGGGGGTATTTTGTTACAATTATTATATATGATCTTACTATATATGATATTTCTTTTATTTAATCCTCTGTCCAAAGGCCAATGGTATTTTTAACCATAATACAGACTCAATATATTCTGCTCTTTATTCCTTAAGCTGAAAAACTAAAAAATCAAAACAAAACAAAACAAAACAAAAAACTATTCTCTTAACTTATCTTTATTAAGAAAATCAAGCATTCTACATCACAGAAGCTCTCCCTTGCATATGAAAGGCTGAGCCTGACTGGGTCAAAGACTCATGATGTTAACCTAAGAGTAACCAAAATGAAAGCAGTGTGTCTTGTGAGGAGAAAGTACAAAGCCTGCTGGAACAAGAGTAGCGTTTGGAGATGAGAGGATACAGAAAGTTCAATCCAGGTACTTGGAAAGGAAGTACCCACTTATTTCCATAATCCGAAGTGGGAGAAGTATACAAAACTTTACACATCCCACTATAAGAGGATCAGATGGCTTCAGAGAAATCACAAAGGGATCAAACTTCTGATGTGTCAACTGTGCCCAGATCAGCAGCAAAGCAATGGAAGAGGTGCAAGGCCTGGTGAAGGGTGTATCTGGTCTTGATAAATATGAAAAGTAAGTCTAAGCAGCAGAGCCCACTTGTTTGGGGAAAACATATTGCTATGAAGGTATTTTCTTTTGTTTGGAAGCTAAACATTTAAATCAGTGCTTTGAGGAAAGCAGATTACCTTGTGATAGCCTGGATAAGCATCATCTATTAAACTAGAGGCCTTAATAGGAAACACCATTGTCCCCAAGGAAGAAGAATCTTTGTTTCCAGCTGTCTTAAGACTCTGGACTTGAACAACAGCGCTTTCCAGCCTTCTAGCACACCACACCAATTTCATAGTTTTCAACTCCCATAATATATGTGAGCTTGTGCCCCCTGAGCAACAGTCCAGGAACATGTCATAGAGGAGGCTCGGAAATATCCACAAAGAGCAGTAGGATGTTCTTAACTAGAGATCAGTGGAAGCAGCTCCAGGATCCACAACTCCAGAACTAACTAAAGTGATGTCACCAATCGTGGCCTTCAGTACAGCCTACACAGGAGACTCATAAAGACCATGTCACATTCAAAAGGATACCATCTCACTGCACCCAGACACACACTGACTGGCAGTACTGTAAAATGAAAGATGTAGTGAACATCATCTAAGCCAAACCACCTGCCAAGCCTTCCAGGTGCAATACCTCACTGCACAGCTTTTAAGAAGAGATACCTGGATAGAGTAGAGAAACAGCCCCAGTATAAAATTTGTAAGTCCACTGAGACACTGCTAAGTACAAGAGATTATATCTGAACCTACATTTATTTTACAAGGTCCTGTTTAATTTTTTTCCCTCTACCAAAAAACAGTTTTGGATATCTAGAAAATAAGGATAAAAATTTATTAACCACACATCATATATTTATTATACTATATAAACTTAGAGAGTAGTAGCTTATTCATTTTAAACCAGAATTCGCAACAAATTTCCACAGCAGATACTCAATTCCCCTGTGATAGAGGATCACAATGTGTACCTGTGAATGTAAACAAGTCACTCTATTGTTTCAAGATAATTTTATTGACCATCCATTAGTAGTATGCAAAAGAGTTTCCTATTTCTGCCAATAGCATCCTTTAACTCAAATTTAAGTAGGTTTATTAATAGTTTACCTTTATGTAACTGGTCTTCTTTAAGTGTCTGAAGAAAGCACTATATACAGATAGCTTCTACTATGGGGATTCTTATTAATGCTTGTGACGATCGAAGCCAATCAGGATAGCCAGGGGAGAACAGCCCAGGCACAAACTAAGTTCCCTATTGACTGTGGTTCTTAAGAATTCCCTGAGATGTTTTCCTGATTAACTCTTCAGGACCTGGCACTGGCTTAGCATATGTTTATTAGGTAAGTGTTCCTGAGCAGGTTTATATAAAAAGATGAAAAACATCTGTTCAATGCCAGTTGAGCTATCTCACATTAGAGATAAACTTCAGTAGTCTATGGACAACTGTAATGAGGGTGGGTCTTCCTGCAATCACAAGCCAGTGAGGTCATTTGGCAAAATAAATCGTTCCAGATATGAAGTTGTTGGGCCTAGTCTGTCCGTGGACAGTTAATAAATGTCTACAAACATTTGAAATCTAACATGTTCTTGTTAGTTCCAAAAATATGCTTCTCTAGTTCTTGGTATATGTCAAGAATCTCTGAAGCAAGCAAATATTAAAGGCTTTGAAAAAAATGTCCTAACTTTGTGATTTTATAGCCCAATCAACATTCAGCTGGGGAATCTTCAAATTCTTTAAATCACTAAAACAAGTCTCCTAGTTATCTTGTGGGTTTTACTGTTGTTGCAATTACTGTTGCAAACTGCATTTTAAAATCGTTTTAGCTTCTTCCAACATCTGCACAATTTCTAACACTATCAACATCATGCACATGCAGCATACTGGTTGCAATCAATAAACTTACATTAATTATGATCATCTTAGGACTTACATTAGAGTCACTCTTCATATTTAAATTTTTGGACTTAAATAATTGTATAATTATATTTATCCACCATTATAGCATCATTTAGAACAAGTTCAGTATCCTAAAAATCTGCTGTAGTCTTCCCTTCTGTCCTCACTGGCTCTCAGTAACCTCTAATCTTCATATTTTTGCTTTTTTCATAATTTTGTGTAATTAGACTCATAGAGTACCTAGCCATTTCAGGTCATCATTGTTCAGTTAATAATAAGCATTTAAGTTTCTTACATCTTTGTGTGACTTTGTAGCTTATTTCTGTTAGCCCTGTAAGTTCCATTGTCTTGGGTAGTATAATTTATTCATTGGTTTATTGAGGAGCATTTCAGTTGTTGCTGCATTTTGCCAATTATGGACAATTTTTATATGAAGGTCCATATATGGGTTCTGGTGTAGACATAAGTTTTGACCAATTTAGTTAAATTTAAATATCAAGGGGCTAATTTCCAGATTATATGGCAAGATAATGTTTGGATTAGTAAGAAACTGTCAAATTATCTTCACAGATTGCCACACCATTTTGTATTCTTACGGTAAGCACATTACAGGTCCTTCTGCTCCACATCCTCACCAGCAATGCCTAAATTTTAGCTGTTTTAACAGGCATGTAAGCATTTTGTTCACTTGCCAATACCTCAATATAAAGCCTCTTTCAATTACTTGCCATATTTATCTTCTTTTGTGAGGAATCTGTCAGCATTCATGTTTTAAAAACATCTTTAGGACCTTTACTTTGAGAAGAGGGGTTGTTTTCATTTGGTACAACCCTCCTTTCTCAGCCACCTACATGCTGGAACAACAGATAGAGACAAGGAAGAGCCACCATGTTTAGCTCAGCTCATTTTCTAAAACATGCAGCTGGTCAAACTAACTACTACAATGGTCTTCAGATCAACCTTTTTCCTAATGTGTTGGTTTGAATAAGATTGGCCTCCATATTCTTCAGAAAACTGGATATGATACTTCCAGAGGACCCAGCCATACCACTCCTGGGCATATATCCAGAAGACTCCCCAGCATGCAATAAGGATAGATGCTCCACTATGTTCATAGCAGCCCTATTTATAATAGCCAGAAGCTGGAAAGAACCCAGATGTCCCTCAACAGAGGAATGGATACAAAAAAAATGTGGTATATACATAATGGCATACTATTCCGCCATTAGAAACAATGAATTCATTAAATTCTTAGACAAATGGATGGAGCTGGAGAGCATCATACTAAGTGAGGTAACCCAGTCTCAAAAGAATACCCATGGCATGCACTCACTGATAAGTGGCTATTAGCCTAGAATCTTAGAACACCAAAAACACAATCTGCATACCAAATGATGTCCGACAAGAAGGAAAGAGTGGACCCTGGTTCTGGAAAGGCACAATGCATCAGTGTAGGGAAATACCAGAATAGGGAAGTGGGAAGGGGTGGATGGGGGAAAAGGGGGAGGGAAAAGGCATGTGGGACCTTTGGGGGGCAGGGAACCAGGAAAAGGGAAATGAAATGTAAATAAAGAATATATCCAATAAAAAAATCAAAAACAAGATTGGCCTCCATAGGCTCATATATTTGAAAACTTGGTCATCAGTTGGTAGAAATATTTGGGAAGGAGTTGCTTTATTTAGGAGGTGTGGCTTTACTGAAGGAGGTGTGGCAAAGATGGAGTGGTTTGAGGTTTCAAAAGCCCATGCCATTCCCAGTTAAGCCTCTTTCCCTGACTCTCCTGCCTGTGCATCAGATGTAAGCTTGCATCTACCACTCTAGCACCATGCCTTCCTGTCTGCTGCCATTCCTTTCACTTAGATGATCATAGAATCTAACCCTCTGAAACTGTAAGCCTCAATGAAATCTTTCTTTTGTAAGTTGCTTTGGTCATAGTGTTTTGTCAAAGCAATTGAAAATTCAACTATTTCTATCATGGAGTTAGACTAAGAATTGGGGTTATTTAATTAAAGAAATATTTATTTATTCATTATATTTTCTTTAAGTATGAAGTATACTTAATATGATGGTATACACCTGGAATCACAGCACTCAGAAGACAAATTGGAGGTTCATAAATATGAGTCCAGTTCAAGTTACATAGAAAAGTTCTATTTAAAAGAAAATAATAATGAATAAAAACCATAGCCAATATTTTCACAGGTACTTACATTTAGCAAAATAATAATACACAATGAAAATTTGGCCTAGGATCCAGGAGTTACCTTTAAAACATTCACAGGACACCATAAATATCACCATTGTACCCAACATTAATAATCTGAAGGCCAGACCTACTCTCTGAATTATGAGGGGCACATTATCTTTTTGGAAATGCCCTTGTATTCAATCCTTATCAATTTTATAACAAATAAAACAGATATCAAATTTACTATACATGCTTTGATTCATGAAATTATTATCAATAACTATTAGCATTGGACCAAAAAGAGTATTACTTTCTAATAACAATTTATGTTCAAATAGGTAACAAGTCAAGGATATTTATCTTCTGAAAAATTGGTATATCAAAAGATAATAATTTACTATTGGGAAAACACAGACCTTAGTAAACAATGTTTTACTGCAGGAATGGTTTAGAATGTGAAATTGATTATTCATGGTTCCCAAGCAGTCTATAATATATTTAAAGACAGCACCACTAAAATAAAGTACAACATAAAAAGGAAGCAAAAAAAGAGAAATAAATGTAGGATATGGTCAAAATGTTAATAAGCATTAATAACTTAGACTTTTCCTTCTGAAACAGTATCAATTATTAAATAAACTATTAAATAAAATTACCATATTGCTTGAGCCTTTTCAATTTAAAACTTAAAAAGAAATAAAAATGACCAATATACTTGTGCTTGATGCTTTAATAGACTCTTTGAATAGAATTTTTAAAAATTTTAAGTAAATATTTGTATGACAGTTTTATCACCTTATATCACACCAAGAAAAAAATAAATATATCTAATCACAGAATCCTGAAGCAAGAAAACAATCAAACAGTTAATGATATCACTGGAGATAATTTACAAAATGGACTTATCTATTCATCTGAATTATTACATGACTGGAACTTCCAGAGTGTATTGCAACTGAAAACAATTAGTTAGGTCCATCTGGTCTATCAACAAAGTTTTGATAAGCTGAAAATTAAACATAATCCTAGAAAAATAGTTATCACGTATTTTTCTAAAAATGTCCATGACATCCCCTAAGCATCAGTTCCAGGGCTCAACATTTATTAGCTATCTTGTGGAATTGTCCCCTTTACTTTGAGTAAGTACTTTATTTCCTCTGGTTCACCATCTGAAGAAATCCCATACAAATGTTCATGAATTAGAGCCATGTTTATTAAATTTGAGCCACTTTCACTTTAATGAGACAGAAAATACCATAGAACACCAAGTAAAGACTAAAGGTTGTCTCACAAAGTTAGTCTCTATTGTACCCTATACATCTCTGTGCTTCAGATAAATGACCCTGCAGAGGCCCACATTTAGGTCCCCAGCCTGTGGCACGGAAGGGAAATGGAGCATTTAGGAAACAGTACCACCATGGAGATTTTAGGTCCTTGGCAGCTTAACACCCAAGGAGGTTATGGAGCATTGTCTCAGCATCTCTGTTTCTTCACTTCCCAGTCACCATGGTGGTTAAGATATTCTCTCTTCTATTATCTAAGCCATAGATGCTGCAAACCAAAACCCAACAGAGGCAACCACCTAGGGACTGCAACTTTGTCCAATAATGCCTTTCTCTGTAAGCTGATTTATTTGTGATACTCTGTACAGAAATGGAATACTGCTTAATAAAGCACAAAAATATGACCTGGATACCCACTTATTTACAGTCATGATTAAGTACATTTTGTTACTGACAACAATGTTTTAAAGTCTCTGTAAAACATATATTTACAACATTGAAGATTTGTTTCTTTGCTCTTCTTATAACATCTATATTTAAAGAATATTTCCTAACTACATGTTTACTACCCTCTTTGAGATTAACAAAATTGTTGTTCATGCAATTGTGCAGCTTGGTGATGGTACAATTTTGCTTTGAAATAATTCAATAAATAATTTTTAGGGATATTTTACTTGAATATGCATGACCAGATGTCATAAGACTTTTGACATATGAATTGTGGTATGATTGCTATTTAGCCTTTAAGTAATGAGACGGCCTCACGATATCTGTATGTATGAGCAAGTCTTTTGTATGTGTGTATGAGTATGTGTGCCTGTGTAGATACAGAGCTCAGATGAGGGTATCAGAATTACAGACATTTACAGGATTCCCAACTTGTGATGTGGGTGCTGGGATCCAAAACCCTGATATTGATAATTGCACAGCAAGTGCTTTTAGTGGCTGAGTATCTCTCCAGTTCCCAAACTTAAGTTGTTAGGAAGCTAGGAAGTGTTTTCCTTTGTTTTTGGTTTATTAATTGTGACGCGCGCTATCTTCCCGTCGGCAGGAAACACGCGACACACATTAGGCTCTTCTGCAGAAAAGCTTTATTCCTCTTGAGAGAAAGAGGGTAAGCTTACAGAATCTCAGGAGCTCGGCCATACTCCTGGA
>BDUI01000309.1:207453-233845 GCA_002335545.1 Apodemus speciosus | reverse complement strand
ATCCACCTACCGAATGCTGTCCAACAAGAAGGAAAGAGTGGACCCAGGTTCTGGAAAGGCCCAATGCAGCAGTGTAGGGGAATACCAGAACAGGGAAGTAGGAAGGGGTGAATAGGGGAACAGGGAGAGGGAAAAAGACATATGGGACATCGGGGGTGGCGGGGAAACCAGGAAAAGGGAAATGAAATGTAAATAAAGAATATATCCAATAAAAAATGAAAAAACAAAAGAAAATGGCTATACAATCAAAAGCAGTGGTGTAGCCTCCAGAATCAAGGCAATCAACACAGTGATTCCATTGTTGTTCTTAAAGGAAATAAAATAACCTCAAAGTTCAAAGGCCTTTAGTAAACAAAGTGGTTGTGAGTAAATACAATAATTCTGGAAGCATCACCCTGCTAAAGTTCACAGACTAGAAAGGCAGTAAAACAACATGCGTGGATCAAAAACAACCTGTACATCAATAGCAAAGAACAAAGAAGCTACATATAATCTCAAACAACAGCTGTAAAACTGGTTTTGCAAAAACACCAAAAGTATATGTTAGAAAAAAGACAGCCTCTTCAATAAATGATTCTGGAAAAGCTCTTATCCACATGAGGAAGAATAAAATTAGATTTCCATCTTCCTCCCTATTCAGAACCCAACTCCAAGTTAACAAGTGGCCTGAGTGTAAATCCCCAACCCCTGGAACTGCTAGAGAAAAAARTAGGGCAGCCTCAAGATGAGCGCATAGGCAGAGACTTCTGACAGGACTCCAGGTGCTTGGGAAATAAGGCCAACAACTGACAAATGGAATTTTGTGAAATCAAAAGGCTTCTGCACTGCAAAGGAAGTGGTTGACTGAGCAGCCAGCCTCTGGAAAGGCAATCTTTGCTAGCTACACATCTAACAAAGGTCAATATCTACAATATACAGTGAACTAAAAACTGAATAACAAGAGCTCAAACAACCACATCACTGAGTGGACTAATGAACGGACCAGTTCTTAAAAGGTCAAGTACAAAAAGGCCAATAAACATGAAAAAAAATGTCTAACATTCTTGGCTAACCGAAAATAAAAATTAAAAGTACATGGAACTTCCCTCCCACCCTCATCAGAATAGGAGTTATTAATTAAACAAGTAACAATAAATGCTGACAACAATCAATGCATATAGAAGGAAATCCTTCTACAGTGGTGGTTAAAGTGAAATTACTCCAGTTACTATGGAAGTTAATATGGTGTGTAGAAAGAATATCTTGTGTATTGTATGGATCCATCACTTGTCAATTAAAAAACCTATAGCGTGTGGCTTAGGCAGAAAATACAGGTGGGACAGCCAGGAAAGAGAGAGGATTGTGGAAAAGAACCAGGCTAGAGATTCACTGGGAAGATGGGAAGATGTAACAAGACAGACTCATGGTACCTGAGCACAGGTAGCCAGCCACGTGGCAGAATATAGGCTAGAATAAATGGGACATCTTAAGTTATGATTCTAGTCAGAGAAGAGCCTAGCTATATGGCCAAATTATTTGTAAAAATAATTTGAGTGTGAGTCTTGGTTTTTGGGAGCATGGGACTGGGAGGAAGAACCAGGCCTACCTTCAACAACAGAGGATCATCAAGAGTCTGGAAAAGGATCTACCACGTGATCCAGATATACCACTCCTGGGCTCCTAGTTACATAGCAACAAAGATAGGTAGAGCCAGAACTGGGGTCCTTAACAGAAAAACAGAATGCTTTAAAGTATGTTGGAAAGTCACAATAGAATTCCTTTCAGCCTTGAAGAAGAACTGTTTGGAAAAAAAATAGATACAACTGGATTTAATCATACTAAATGAGCAAAGTCAGTTTCAGAAAGACAAATATTGAATTTTTCTCTAATTTATTAACATTGAATTATAAATAAATTTATAAATTATGCACATATGTATATAGAGGGGCTGAAGAGATGTTTATGTACATATGTATATACATATACAGCTGGAGGGATATGTATATGTACATTGCACATGATGGGGCCAGGAAGATGTGTACATGCATACACAGGCATATATAGTGAGGGTAGAGAGATGTGTGTATGTACATATACATGTGCACGTGCACATGCACATGATGGGACTCGGAGAAACGGCTCAGGAGCAGTTAAGAGCACTTGCTGCTCTAGCACAGGACCCCAATTTTGGTTCCAAGCACCCACATCAGGCAGCTCACAACCACCAGAAACTCCAGCTCCAGAGAATCYAAATCCTCTTCTGGTATGCATGGAAGGTAAACTCACATGCAGAGACATATATGTATAGATACTATTTTTAAAAAATTAAAAGAAACAAAATAGAAGTGAAACTTTCTTCGGGAATAAAGGAACAGGAGGGTTGGGATGGGAAGGGTGGGTATGACTAAAATACATGCATATTTATTTGAAAATATCCTTATGAAACTTAGTACTACACACAATGAGTATATATTGATTAAAAAACTACTTTTTAATGAGTGAGTGAGATGGTTCAATGAATAAAGGTGTTAAGTTGGAAGGAGAGAATCAACTCCATAAAGTTCTCCTCTGACCTTCACCCATATACCCTAGGATGCATGTACACACACACACACACACTGTGAACACACACACACACTGTGAACACACAAAATATTTTTTAGAAAAAATATATTTTCAAAAAAGAAAAATGTAGCCTTTGAGGAAAACTGTGATATGCCAAAGGTTTCCAATTAACTCATAAATGTACATTTTTCAATGACTAGTCATATTTATTTATGTATGTCAAAATAAATATCAAACTTTTTACAAAGCTCCCACCACTGTATATTCATACACATCTGTAACTGTGTTCACTTTGCATCTCTTGTCACTATTTAGATATTTTCACTTTATCATGTATGGACTATAGAAACTGAAATTCTCTAGGACAACAGATCCAGTATATATACATATCTAATTGTACAAATACTGCATGTATATTTGTAAAGATACACAATATGATACAATGCATAGTACATATAGCCATCAAAGTATGGCATAGAATTTTACAGTAAATACCGTAGTAGTACCCCATTGAATACTTAAATAGATCCCGGAGAGGGCTACGTTCTTTGATACCCACCCTAATGTTCTGGGTTCCCAAATACACACAACCATTACATTTTGATGTGTCAAAAACAGCTCAACGGCTGGGCCACTTCCTAGCCTCCACATGGCTAATCCGCCTCCCTCCGATATTCCGAGTTATTACTTACTAAATCCCCTGTTACATCTCTGCTGCCCTGAGCCTGGTCGGGCAGCCCTCTTGGCCACTCTCCCCTGTCTCCTGCATGGCATGGCAGCTGTTCTCTTTGCCCTGCTCCTTCTCAGACAGGACATCTTTCCTCTCCTTCTCCTTCTCCTTCTCCCAGCATGGGTGGATCTCCTTCTTCCCCTTGGTCCCTCAGCGGTCTTCCCTGCCCAGCCATTGGCTGCTGGAAACTTCATTTACCAATCAGAACCAAATACGGTTCAGAGTCCTCAGTGTCTTACATGCAGATGTATAGACTCTAACTCAAACAATTTTGGGGACATAAATCAACATAAGAATATAAGCAACATTGGGCCAAACTCACTACAAATACCTTTTCAAAAGATTATTTAAAGTGACGATCATTTAATATCTTTAATCATTTAATATCTTTGTGAAGTATTCTGCACTGTGAATAATTATATGAGATACGGTTTTATACAATTGGTAATGTAGGTGGGTTTGTGGTACCATATTAGGATGACCTGACGTCATATAACATATATGATATAGATAGATAGATAGATAGATAGATAGATAGATAGATAGATAGATNAGGGCTCTCTGCCAGGTGGGCCAAAGGCCCATCCAGACCCCAAGGGAATCAGCCCAAGGAAGTACGGGGTGCTTCTCACGGTGCTGCTTCAAACCTCACAGGGAGGACCCAGAAGTCCTTCAGATACCATTTTTCCTACCGTGTTCTGTTTTCTTCACCCATCCTTTCCTTCCTTTCATCCTCCTCACCTTCCTTCCTTCCTTCTTCTCCCTCCTTCCTTCCTTCCTCTCCCTCCTTTCTTCCTTCCTCTCCCTCCTTCCTTCTAACCCTCCCTCCCTCCCTCCCTCCCTCTCTTTTCCTCATCCTGAGAAAAATCTGATTCCCTCCACAGTTGGGAATGTTAACTGGCTCCCACGTGGTGGGTGAAAAGTAACGCAGGATTTACTAGTGCCTGGAGATTTCCAAGTGGAAGCTTGCTCGTTTCTGCCGTGGTTACACGATTCACAGATTCGCACTCTGAGGTTTCTTCTCTGCCAGCTCCAGGCCCCTAACAGCTTTCCCTGTTAGAAACTCGGCCTATGTTCCAAGCACTCCTTGCGCACCATATGCGTTAGCATTTTCCACACTTAGGGTTGCTGAATGGTGATCACTTGATCCAAAGCTCCTTCTATTTTCATCTCCTCACAGAGCCCATCCTCAACATTCTTCCTGCAGTCAGGCCGGCACCTCTTCAGGAACCCACCACCACTGTCCCAATTGTTCCCTGAAATGAACGTTCCTGGCGCGCCCTCTCGTGGACTGTTGAGGTAACCATCTGCCTCTAGGAAGTCATGGCAACCACGCATGCGCAGGGCCACCAGCCAGTCTTGGGGAATGATACTCTCCAGGAACATTACGATTACGTGGGGAAGCTGGCAGGCAGGCTGCGGGACCCCCCTGAGGGTGGCACCCTCATCACCACCATCCTCTTCTTGGTCACCTGTAGCTTCATCGTCTTGGAGAACCTGATGGTTTTGATTGCCATCTGGAAAAACAATAAATTTCACAACCGCATGTACTTTTTCATCGGCAACTTGGCTCTCTGCGACCTGCTGGCCGGCATAGCCTACAAGGTCAACATTCTGATGTCCGGCAGGAAGACGTTCAGCCTGTCTCCAACAGTGTGGTTCCTCAGGGAGGGGAGTATGTTCGTGGCCCTGGGCGCATCCACCTGCAGCTTATTGGCCATAGCCATCGAGCGGCACCTGACCATGATCAAGATGAGGCCGTATGAYGCTAACAAGAAGCACCGCGTGTTCCTTCTGATTGGCATGTGCTGGCTAATTGCCTTCTCATTGGGTGCCCTGCCCATCCTGGGCTGGAACTGCCTGGAGAACTTTCCTGACTGCTCTACCATCTTGCCCCTCTACTCCAAGAAATACATTGCCTTCCTCATCAGCATCTTCACCGCCATTCTGGTGACCATTGTCATCTTGTATGCGCGCATCTACTTCCTGGTCAAGTCCAGCAGCCGCAGGGTGGCCAGCCACAACTCCGAGAGATCCATGGCCCTTCTGCGGACCGTAGTGATAGTGGTGAGCGTGTTTATCGCCTGCTGGTCRCCCCTTTTCATCCTCTTCCTCATCGACGTGGCCTGCAGGGCGAAGGAGTGCTCCATCCTCTTCAAGAGTCAGTGGTTCATCATGCTGGCTGTCCTCAACTCGGCCATGAACCCTGTGATCTACACGCTGGCCAGCAAAGAGATGCGGCGTGCCTTCTTCCGGTTGGTGTGCGGCTGTCTGGTCAAGGGCAAGGGAACCCAGGCATCACCCATGCAGCCTGCYCTCGACCCCAGCAGAAGTAAATCAAGCTCCAGTAACAACAGCAGCCACTCTCCAAAGGTCAAGGAAGACCTGCCCCACGTGGCTACCTCTTCCTGCATCACTGACAAAGCCAGGTCCCTTCAGAATGGGGTCCTCTGCAAGTGATGGTCTCCACAGGACAAGCTCCGCAACCACGCCTATTTATTGCATGCATTACTTCCACGCGGGACCTTAGAGATCGTGACTTTGGAGGTCCGCTTGATGTGGCCAGGCTGTGTGGCATCTCCTGAGGAGGAAATCCAAGGAGNTTCTAGTCATTTTGCCATAGTGCTGAGGTGATGGTAAGTGTGTGTGTGTGTGTGTGTGTGTGTGTGTGTGTGTGTGTGTGTGTGTGTAATTTATTATACTGGCTTGCAGTCCAGGCAAGACTATCTGAGAACAGAAAGGCTATAGTTGTTCTGTCGATGGGGATGGATATCTCTGCCATCCAGATCTGGCCCTGGAGTCCTGAAGAATTCCTGAAGAACTGAAGGTCTTCAGTGTGTGTTTGCATCCAGAAGAAGTTGACTCAGATATCAGCCACAGAAACAGGATAAATGAACTTGGGAGTGAGAGTGAGGCAAACAACCAACAGTTCCTTCCTCTATACCCTTTATTTGGGATACTACCAGAAGGTGCAGACCAGATAAGAAAATCCCTCACAGTGTTCACCCAGCACCTTAGCTTTCAGTTAATTGCAGATATAGTCAAGTTGACAACCAAGATTATCCATTGAACACAAACTCAATTAAAGAAAAACTTTCAATAAAACAGCAGATGAAAAGCTGGAGACCTAGAAGAGCTGAGAGTTCTAAGCCCTGGTTCAGTGAGAAACATTAACCAGTCTACCTGCTTAAGGGTGTGTTCGGTGCTCTACACTCTCCTTTCCAGTCAAGGAAGAACCTTTCATGTAACAAGCTCTCTAGGGGGAAAGTGAGAGTAGCGTGGGAAAAGCATGCTGAAAACTTGCTACTGGTCTACTTAAACTCCTCTTCACTGGGCTGAAGTTTAGATGAAGTTTCCCATCCTCTCTCCCACCTTCACCATCCCTGGCCTTTTATACACAAAGCAAATGAGATTCTGACTCACGGCTTTGGGAAGGGGAACTCCAAGTGTAATGTGATTGACAATGGGCCAGGAAAATCCCCTCTAAAGAAGATCTGCTTCCTTTATAAAAAAGAACATTTGAAAGGCAATTTAACAAGTGTACATGTTAAAGTATATACATTAAATCTGGTGGCTTCCCATTTTTTCTTTGTTTGCTTCAAAATGTTTAGATAGGTTCCTTCTAGGTTTTGGGAGAAAAACAAGAGGACTTATCTGCTGTCAAGAAAATGGGTATCATTTCTTTTCAGCTATTTCCTGGGCTCCGGGTGCACTAACCTTTAATTGGGCATAGATTCCGTGGCCAGATTCCCAATCTGGGCATTTTATGACTTTAGCATTAGTGAAATTTTGCAAAGTTCAAATGTGCTCTAGACTCGAATTTTGCCATAAATTGACACCTATGTACTAAGAGCTGTTTAGAGTGCTTGATTATTTTCAAATCACTTCATCATTTAGTTATCATAACCACAGATGGTTGCCAAATTTGTCTTTATTTTGCATCTGTCTGTGACATAGAGAAAAATGTCTAACTTCTACCAGGTTTTTTTCTTGCTCTTGTTAATGGTTGGGTTTGGGTTTTTTGTTTGTTTGTTTGTTTGTTTGTTTGGGGGTTTTTTGTTTGTTCATTTGTTTGTGCCTTTTTTAATAAAAAATAGTTTTTATACTATATATTCTGATCATGCATTTCCCCTTCCACAATTCATTCTGATTTTTCTGCCTGGAATTGGCCTCAGATCCCACTGGTTGAAGGGGCAGACATTCAAGGCTGTCCTGCAGTACAAGTGACAAATGACCATCCTAGACTCTCATCAACTGCTTACACATTCAGCTTCCTACAACCTTCTCTTGGGATTTGAATGGCTTGCTAGGATACCTCTCAAGGAGAAACTTTACTTACATTTTCTGGATGCCACAAAGGATACAGGTGAACAAACAGACAGAAGAGGTGCACATATAAGGGGACAGCCTATAGGAAAGGCCTGTTGCAAGGGCAGGGAGTTTCCATGCCTTCACCTATAATGCAACCCTATAGGAGATATTCTCAAATACCTTTGACTATGGTTTTCTTTTTTTGACCCAGAAGTTTTGTAGATCTTGATTTTTATCATTCTACCACCCCTTATCTGGAGACTGCTTGTCTGGAGAGACAGTTCCAAGCGAAGACCTTGTCTTTCTACTGAAGTTAACTTACCCCAATTCCATTAGCATAAGCTCAAAGGACACAAAGACACTATTATCACTCAAAAAATTCTAAGGGTTTAACAAACTTTGTACAAAATCCAATATAGGAGAGATTCCCATAATCCTTCTTACTTATGAAATTATATTTAGGATCTTTGTGACTAAAGCAGAAATAAAGACTAAACATACAGCAAAGTTTACCTTATATTTCAGACAGACCCATCAAAGATTAGGTTTGAAAGCCCAACAATATTGAATAAAAATTTTGATTTTTATATAAATATTAGTCACAGAATTTTATGTCTCCAATCAGTTCTTACTTGTCTAGAGAGAAATTTCTTCATAACTAGTAGGAATCACAACTATTAAGATCTCTACTCTGGCCGGGTGGTGGTGGCGCACGCCTTTAATCCCAGCACCTGAGAGGCAGAGGCAGGTGGATTTCTGAGTTCGAGGCCAGCCTGGTCTACAGGGTGAGTTCCAGGACAGCCAGGACTACACAGAGAAACCCTGTCTCGAAAAACCAAAAAAAAAAAAAAAAATCTCTACTCTGACTCTGGAGAGTAGACTACATCTGGTTATCAGTCCATTGTAACCATTTTCGCCTGAAGCCAATACTTATGCTTCCCCTGAAAAGTTAATAATTATGATCCTTGAAACTTCCATTTAAATTCCATTGCCTAAACTTTTAATCTGCTACTTTTTATGGATCCTGGTCAAGTTCTCTTCATTTTTTCATGTCTCTTATAATCACCGAGATCAAAAGTAGGACATATATAATTCTCTATTAAAATATAATTCTCTTCACACCAGGTCATTCTGTGAGTACTGGATTGGGAGGCAAAAGTCTTAGAAGGAACTCCTCTCTGTCTAACTTGTTACCTACTCCTTTTGGATACCTCTTCTAACCTGTCTTTGTCTGGGGTTGTTTGAATGTGATACCAGAGACTGCACTAGACAGAGTTTGCTGTCTCCAGGTGGTATAGCTTTATGACTTCCTCTGGCAAAACAATATATTTTAGTGGATATCTGTGTATAGCTAACTTTTTTACATTATCCTTTGAATAGTTTTTCTTCACAAAACAAATTATCCTTTCTTTATCCCCGGGGATTTATTATTTCAGCTTGTCAAAGTTAGTCAGAAATCTTCCTACAACGTGAAGAATTCACTTAAAATATCAGCCCTTCAAGTCCAACATGCACCAGCTAGGCTGGGTTAAGAAAGAGGAAAACAAAATATATCTGTGAATACTGAATCTATTTCAGGCACTCATAGAAAATAAACTAGTATTTCCTGACTAGTATCATAAAGAAAATTTAAATTTAACAGCATAAGTAGTTCAAAGGTAAGATTGTCTTGGAAATTCATCTTCCATTTTATTCTTTTCTGGTAATATTTATTTAACATTATCATTTACTGTGTTAGGTTTCATGCCAAGAAAGAATAACAGATGTGTTTCTTATCCTTGAAAAGCTCAGATCCTAAAATAGTTCTCTACAAAAACAAGAAAAAGTGTAATAGACAAGAAACACACAGAAAATTATGACACCTTCCAAGTTCCTTTGCCATGATGGTAGGATAGCTGGAATCTGATAGCTAAGAGGTCTGTGTCTCTGAGACAGAGCTGAGTATTGGGCAGCCACTCGGTCCTGCCTCTCTCCATGTGGCTCTGAGGAGTAGCCTTGGGTAGAAGCAGATGTCCTCACTCTTTTCCGCTACTCTTTGCTCACTCTTACCTCTTTCCCATTTCTAGCTTCCCACACACCCCCTACTTTCTTCCTTCATTTACATACAGGTAAAGGACTCCAAAAATTTGATGTAGAGTCAAGCTCAGATTTTCCTTGTCTTTAGGTTCCCAAAATTACTATCAGCTTGTTTCTCTAAAATCTCTCTCAGATTCTTTCTTCCCATGACAAAATGTTTCTACAAACAATAATAAATCAAGCCTGTTGTCATTATAAAGTTGCTGGAAATTTCTGGTGTTAAGACTGTGTTATTCTTGGTGGAGTGAAGTGCACATTCTCTTAACTTGAAGTCGCATAGTTGGGAAGGGTCATGGAAACTATATTATAAAGAAAGATTTGGAGGTTCTTGTAGCATTTAAACAAGGAGAAAGAAATCTTGGAAAAATTTCAAGTATGTTTGAGAACATTCAGGACGAGCTAATAAGTCGTTGGTACAGGGGAGAAAAGAAAAAAGCAAAACAAGCAACCAGAATATCTTCTAGTTATAAACATAGTCAAGGAGTTAAGCAGCTAAGAGGAGGAATAACAGGAGAAAACATTTTAATGAAAATAATTATTTGCTTAGGTTATTGGTCAAATGCTCATTCTTTACAAAACATATGAACACTCACAGCCTTCGTTCCTTGGTATGTAGCAAGTTGTGCTTTCCAAAGGGAATATAAAACTCACAGTTGAAGGTGCCAGAGAGGTAGTTCCAGAAGTAAAGGGATGGTCATGCAGACAAAAGGACTTAGTTCAAACCCCAGAAGCCATGTAACACCAGCTGGGCTTGCTGGTGCCTATCTATAATCCCAGAACTGGGCAGCCAGAGACAAAAGCATCCCTGGGGCTTCCTGGCCAGCCAGACTAAGCAAACCAGTGAGCTCAGGCTCAGTGAGAGAGCCCAAAAAAATGAGGTGGGAAAACAACGGAAGGATAACAGCCGACCTCTACCCACACAGGCACATACAAGCAGGAAGTCACCCAGGTAAAGGAGAGTTCTTTTCTTTACTTATATTGCCTCTGGTAGATAGCCCTTGTTTCAGTAGAGAACTGACCAGTGCCCATGCAAGCAATCCTAATTAAACTCTGTAGGTAACCAAAAAAATCTTATTTTTTTAAATAAAATTTGTCAGAGGTCTATCAAATGTTATCTATCAAGTGAGAAAAAAAATCATTGAAAAGCTAAATAAAGAGATCCTTAGATTTTTTCCTCAATAGGTTTGTTTCTATATTTCAAATTTTCTATAATTTTCCCTTAACATACTTAAAAATCATTATAGTAAAACAGAATTATCCTGGACTGGAAACCTACAGAATTCTTTAGATGTTCTTCCACTATGCTGTTATTATAAAGTATGGTTTCAATTCAGTAACATTTAAACTACCACAGCAAGGCATGCATACGCTTTCAGGCAAGCATGAGGGCTCTCCCCATACCAGGTCACATATGTAGAAAAACACTGATTTAAATTGATTTTGACAACAATATTACAGTGAATAAATGTTGAAAGTTAACTGCTTGGGGGAAATTATACATCCAGTAGAAATAAAATTCAGTGAAGTTGCGTTCATTAAAGGAGTTGGGTTTCAATTTTTGCTTGGTATTTTTTAAATGCTTCCTGGAGAGGGAATGTTTTATTGATTACCACCCCAACATGTATTTGCAATGTATAAATAATTGCAAGCTGTTTCGGCAAATTCTAGTTATAAAACTGACTGAAGTCAACACTACTTGGTAAATTACTGTAATTCTTTACTCCACATTTTTCATATTCCCATTAACATTTATCCTCCAGTAAGTAGTAAACGATAAAAATGAATGTGCAATTTGAAATGGTTTATTCATGTCCAAACATTACAGCTTCACAAAGGGCGTCATTTTTGGCTCCCTAAGTTGTCAGTAAAATAATTGCATTTGCCTTTTAATTGATGCTTATATTTCTTTGAGGCCATCATTAACGAGACTCCTTTAATAGTTAGCCAGAAAATATCTTTATATAATTAGCATTTTCCTGACACCCACCCTCTTTGTCCTAGAGGAACAGAGAGGGAAACAACTTCTGAGAAAGCTCATTAAAAGAGTGCCGGACCACACGTTCCCAGTGGTCATGGGATGGTTAGCCGGACTCACCTGATAAAAGTGTTACAGGGAGGGAAGACAGGTTTTTACAACATCATCATCAGTGGCGTGAGTGTTTTTCAGCCATCTTCCCTCTCTGTGTGTGAATGTAGAACAGCTGTGGGAACAAATGTTAGCGTGGGCTACGCAAGCAAGCAAAAATAGCATTTCCACTTTGAAATTTCCTTCCCAGATATGTTTGGGGATGACCAAAGCAAAGGAAGGGGAAACGGACAGGCTCCATATGGCTTCCTGACTTGGTATTTACAGTTGCCGCTGAGAATAACTGTCTCCCACCAGTGTAAGGTGCAAAGGGTGGTGCTCATGCGGAAGAATAGCGACAGGTTGAAGTCGTGTTCTCACCAAGGCAAAGATCTCGTTACTCTCTGCTTGGTTCAAAATATCCATGCTCATAGATCAGAATGCAATTCAAAAAGAACAAATTCAGCTCCTGTGTGTTTAACACTAAAATAGTTACGATTACAGAAATCAAACAAGCAAACAAACAAACAAACCCTCACATGTCGACTCTATTTAACAATTAGAATCTTTCTGTTATATTTGGGTGATAGCTATTTTTTTGTTAACACAATCTTTAACTGCCCTTGTCCTGATAATTTAAACTAAATGACTGAAAACACAGAGAAAAGTAGCAGTGAGAATAATTTGGTCTTTTTACTATATCTTGTTTTTCAGTTAACCGAAGGTCACATGAGAGAGACTAGGAAATGTGTACATGGGAAACCCTCTGCTCAGGACAGAGGCGGGCACCTCCTTAGCACAGAAAACGTACACATTTCACAGAAGAAGCAGGATCAGCAAATGTTTTGTAGTATTTTCTGCTTGAAAACAGACTGCTTTTTAAATTCTCTGTGATTACGACTTTGTTTTCGACGTGAGTAAACCCAGATGGAGTCTCTTCACCACAGCATATAAGATAAATATTGTAAATTTTTGGCATTTAGCAGATAATTACTGGATTTTTTCTATTCTTGTCAAATACATTATTTTCACAATAGGGGAAAACGTGTGCCATGTGCTTAAAATGCATGCTGTGAACCTTAATTACTCGGTTATATTTGGCACATGCCTTGCCAATTATATCTTGGCATTTCAGTTTAATTTAAATGTTCTCTATTATATTTTTTTTAAAGGTGCCTTTTAATACCATGAGAAAAACACTGACTGCCATGGACAAGAAACTAGAGCTGGCTGAAAAAGAGGAAGGGAAAAAGACAGGCATGGTTTCTCAAGCCTGTAACCTGAGCATGCAGGTGGCAAACATAAGAGGAGAACCCTAACCCTAACCCTAACCCTAACCCTAACCCTAACCCTAACCCTAACCCTAACCCTAACCCTAACCCTAACCCTAGCCCTAGCCCTAGCCCTAGCCCTAGCCCTAGCCCTAGCCCTAGCCCTAGCCCTAGCCCTAGGCCTAGCCCTAGCCCTAGCCCTAGCCCTAGCCCTAGCCCTAGCCCTAGCCCTAACCCTAGCCCTAACCCTAACCCTAACCCTAACCCTAACCCTAGCCCTAACCCTAGCCCTAGCCCTAACCCTAACCCTAACCCTAACCCTAACCCTAACNCCCTAACCCTAACCCTAACCCTAACCCTAACCCTAACCCTAACCCTAACCCTAACCCTAACCCTAACCCTAACCCTAACCCTAACCCCTAACCCCTGGGTTTTCAAAGCCAGTGTGGTCTATGCATTGAATTCAAGTGCAGCCCAGGATACATAAAGAACTCTTGTCTTTAAAATAAAGTAAAGCAAACCAAGATTTTTTGTTTTTTGTTTTTAAATTAGACATCAATATTTTACGCACTGTGCTGAAGACTGACACAGCCTCCTGGTAGGTCACAAAGACGCAGCACCATGGTAGGTCACAAAGATGCAGCAGTGTGACACATAAAAGCCTGAAGTCACCTGGAATTCTTTTTATTGAATATTAGACAAGAAAACTTCTGGAAATAAGTTCTAAGAATTATTCTAAAACTTCCCACCACAGGATTCTGTTATCATCTAGCAACCCCAGTTCTGCCGTCAATCCCACATTTAAAAAGTCTCTTTCCCATAAGCTATATGTAAAATTCATCTCATCTGTTAAAATGCATTGACTGATTTAGCTTCATAGAGACAGAACATTAAAGGCCTGAATTATTTTTTTCTGTATGTTGTTACTTTAAGTTTATAAATCTTGCCTTTTTCTCTAATCTCTGATTCAAGAATATGGGAACTATCTCTATAAAGTTTAAAGCATTTCATTCCTGCTTGTGAGCACAAAGTCTAAATCATCAAGCCTGTATTATAAAGTCCTGATTAGCCATGTTGCAAAGATCCTTTTCAATCCTTTATCCCATATCCACATGCAAGTGGATGCAAAGGTACGGTGAGTGTGGAGAAACCTGGCTTGGCACAATGCTCGCTGAGCTCCGGAACTGGAAAAGAGACATCAGGAGCACCATCACTTTTAGCTCCATCTAAATATCTAGTTACAATTGTGCTTTGGTTTTAAAATAAGTCATGCAAATAACTCCTTAAAGATAAAATTAGATGCTGTGGAGGGTATTAACAAAATAAGCTGAGTTTCATCTGTAAGAAACTGATGGTTTAATACAGGACATACAATATGTAAATAGGGATAAAAGAGAGAGGTGAAGGCCTGGGTCGTTCAGAGAAGCAGAAAACAACTTCAGGGAAGACTGCAGAAGATTGCAGTTTTAGGAGTTAACCCAGGAAAAATAATCAGAAGACCAGGGTGTTGAGAGTCTATAACATCACTACTAGTAGGAGGGATGGTAAGTCCAAAATCTGTATCAGCTGCAGTTACAGCTAGAACAGATCTGGGCAGGCTAGAGACATGTCTCAGGCCTGCCAGTCATCAGCCAGTCCATCTGCCTGCTCAATTATTGCAGTACTCTATGAATACTACAAGCCACTGAACAAATCTCTGAGGTTTTCTTCTCTCATTTTGTATCCTACTTATACACACTAACACATATAAGAGGTTTGCTTTTAAAATATATTTTTATTTCACACTTAAAACTAAGTTCCAAGTGCCAGCCACCAGTGAATCACATGACACATGACAAAGGATCAGAGGGGAAGCAGTTGTCAGAGGGGACAAACCCACACCACCTTCAGGAGGTCTTTAGGTCTTTAGGAGTTCCCACGACATTTGCTGAGAAAGGATTAATGTCTGCCCCCAGTCCTGGGTGGATGCCAACTAGAATAATTACTTGTGGAAATATTAACTTAGGTAAATTGAAAACCGCCCATATATTAAACAATTCAAAAGCTTTCACCTTTTCTATATGTTTCTGGGCAGCCTCATTACAACTAGCAGTTGTATTTTTTTTTTAATTCACATCCAGAACACTGAGCAAGTAGAAAAGGTTTAGAAAACTGAATTAAATCCAAGAGGTGGCTGCTTGAAATGTGCAGGTGATGGGGTGAGCTGCATTCCTGGGCCTTCTGGAGCAGTCATTAGCAAGCACATTGTGGCTACTGCAGGTAAAAGTTCTCTCATTAATTTTAATTGGGGAAAATCATCTTTACTTCCTTTTCCTAAAGCCCACACTTCATTCATGGTTTAATTAATGCACCTCACCAAAAAAGCAGTTCATCTCTTCTTGATCTCCTAATAAGCGTCTCATGACAGTTATCCAAGACTTCCCTACTTCTCTCCCGCCTGGAGTCCTTCAGGCTTTCATTCTCAAAAGATGAGCTCACTCCTACTTAGAGCAGCCTAAAGCCAGTTTGCACAAACTCCCTCTCCTGTCTTGGCTTCTATGCCAGCTCATACCTTGACTGAAATAGTCTCTCAAGTTCTTTCCTTTGCTTTGAAAGCTCACTTGTCTCCTTGTCCCATGCTTCTCCAAGCCCACACAGAAGAACTGAAACCTCAGCATCACTTAACCAGAGCTTGTTCCAAAGGTAGAAGCTTAGGACCGGTGGCCCCCTGGCTGTCAAACGCCTAGAAAGACCCCAAGGTGAGCAAGTCAGATGGCTGAGCAGTCTAAGGCTCTGCATTCAGACAGTTCCCACAGTGAGTTACACACACACACACACACACACACACACACACACACACACACACGGGCACATGCAGGATGTGCACACAGTTTGTTTAGGTCCTAGTCAATTCTTCATGTCTCAAGATTATTTTGTCATCCTTATTTATTTTTATTGTAACACGTAAATCTCTTCCTCCAAGCTTGCTTTGTAGAAATTGTCTTTTTTTTCTTTTTCTCCCCATCTCTTCCCGGTTACATTTTGCAATATTCTTTGTGTGTTCTCAATAGTCTTGCTTTTCTGGTTTTTTGGGGGGAGGGGTGACTTTCAAAATTCTTACTTCTGCTTGTGCCCTTGAACGTGGCCGCTGATCTCCACCCCCCACTTGAGTCACATATACCTTAATTATCCTGTCAGTACAGAATCTGGCACAGCTCCGTGCTCTCCTGTCGGCCTCTAAGACATGAAACTTTGCTCAAGGACCCAGTGCCTGCTGTTGACTTATTTTCTTTCCTGTTCTCAATTATGGTTGAAAGATTCAGAGTTGTCGAAGACTTAATTATAAATGTGTAGTCTTTTCATCACAAGAGATTCCCTTTAGGTTAGAACTGAGATCCCGTAACTGCAACATTCAGGGGTAAATGAAAGTGAAAAGCAGAGCGTATCTACATATGAGGGAAGGGAACTTAAGGAATGTCCTGGGAAATGAGCTTTTCCCAGGTCCCTGTTAGAGTTCCGTGGATGTCATCTGCGTAATGTGTAAGCTGGAGGAAGAAGTAGAATCAGGAGGGCAAACATCTTTTAGATTTTTTTTTTGTTTTATTGTGACTGGGGATTTTGCCATCATAACTACTTTTTTGCTGGGATATCTCTTTTCTGAGTTTTCCATTTCATGCCAACTTGGTGGAAATGTCTATAAATTATATATATATATATATATATATATATATATATATCCACCAGTTACAAAATGAAAAAAAACACCCAGAATTCTCTCTTCCCAGGAACAGTCATGATGAACACATTGTAGTTCCCTTTCTACATCTTCATTTGGAAAGATGTATATTAAAGATAAATACAAAATCTTTGTGGCTACTTCCTTACATAAAATGAAAAGTGGGGCTTTTGGTAACAATGTGTCTCAGGTTTCTTTGTTCAGTGTGTGTGTGTGTGTGTGTGTGTGTGTGTGTGTGTGTGTGTTTTCACATGTGTACATGTGCAGTCATGTATGCTGACTCATGTACACATGCATGAGAAGGCCCTCACTATAGGTGTTGAGAATCTTCCTCATTACTCCCCATCTTATATCTTACAGAAGGAAACAGTAGATGACAGGAGAGAGAAGAAAGGATAGTGGAGAAAGTGTCAGAAATGCAAGTTGTCCCTGACAACATGGGCACGGGCTTTTCAGTGAAGCAAGTTCAAAGCTGTCTATCTCAGCACCCTAGAGTAGAGAAGGGCAGCATCCCAGAGAAGATGAGTTACACTGTACATCCAGGTAATGAAGCCTGGCTCCCTGAGTCTGCATGTGACACTCTCTGAGAGAGATACCTCTGAGAGCTGCTTGACTGCAAAGACCATCCATGGCTTTAGACATTAGGAGTGGCCATGTGAGAAAATCCCAGGAAATTAAAGACTGGACATTTGGATCCCTTCGTCTCTCATACTCTACCCCAGACCATCTCATTTTCTAGCTGTCATTAAGCCATTCTAGTTCCAATGAAGGGAAGAAACAAGTATTTATAAGCCTGGAAGTGGGGTAATTTCACAGAAATAAAGTCTTGTCTTCCTCAAATTTGGAAAGAGACTGTTTTTTGTTTGTTTGTTTATTTTTTCTTAAATGATTACATTTAACAATTGTTCTTATATATAAATAAAAAAGGCTTTGCCTCCCTAAGAATTAAAAGTGTGCATATGTATATCTGTTAGTATATGAACATCTGTGCTACATACCTATGCTGTATCATATATATATATGTATATGTATATGTTGCATTTATGTATGTATACACTATGTCTACTAGTACTTTAATAGTCTTATTCTTCTCCTTAAGTCTTTAATTCACCTCCAGACAATTTGGGTAGTGTGTGTAGTAGGAATACAATTTAGAAATTATTTCCTAAATGGTTGACCAGCTTAATTATTGTCTTTACCAAATACACAACTCTCAAAGGGAATAAACTTGTCACCCTGAGAAAGGGAAGGCAGAAGCAGGTGCTTATTTTCTTTCTTTCCTGTCAGTMTGATTCCCTTCCCAATTTCCTCAGCTCTGCCCTCTTTCAGCTGCACACTGGAGCCAGTGATCTCTCCAAGAGCAGACACTTCTTTTGCTGTAGCACTGACACATTTGAAGGGCTACATCAGAGAAGAAGAGCGTGCCCGGCCAGGCAGAGCCAGGACTCCTGGTGAGAAAACCCAGTGCAAATTAAACTTGTCAACCAGTGACATGTCTCGTCCTGTGAGAAATTAATTCCTTCTTTTGCTTCTCTGTCTATGAAAATAATCTCAGCTGGAAGACTACTTGTCAAGAAGGCTATGGGAGAGATCCTTTCGCAGAGAAAAAGATGGAAAAAATAATCTCATGCTGCTGGTGTGGGACTGCCCAGGACAGAACCAGGGTACTCAACATGCAACCAGTAAAGAAAAGAGAGTTCGTGGTGACTGTTAAGCCAGCCCTTCTTTAAGCATACCCCCTTTCTCATTAAAAATTATGTCAGACACTAGATGGTGATTTGGGGTGATACAGAGTTTTTATCAGCAGGAAATTAGGAGTTTTTAATAAAATTACAAACAATTATGTTTATTTAAAAGGCTTATAATAGGGCTGAATTTTCTGGATATCTAACATACTCATTTTAAAATTATAATCATTCACTATTGGCATTGCCTACTTTTGCAAAACAATAGTATATCAAATGTTAATATAGATTTTCTGTTTCAGTTCAAATATCTAAATAACCATAGTAAGTAAATAAATGTATATCAGCCACCCATTAAAATATTTTCTTTTTGTTGTTTATTTGGGATATCATTTGTTTATTTTACTTCTTCCATACAAAGACTCATCATAGGCCAAGCCAGCTTTGAAATCTCAATTTTCCTACAACAATCTCCCATGTACTGAAATTACAGGCGTGTGCCACCATGCTTGACACTAAAGTAATTTCTTTCTTTTACTATAGAGGGCTTGGTTAGACCAAGTGTCAGTTGTACATTTCTGAAACAAAAGGTGTTTAGCAGGGTCCATCAGCTCAACCCTGAGTACCATGAAATGATGGCTTGGGAGCTACAGGCTCTATCAATCTGAGCTCTGAACTGAGCTCTGGCTAGGAATGGAGAAGCGGGGTTATTAACATATTGCCACTAAGGTCACAGAAGGGAATCGAGATCCTTGTGCTTTGACTTGATTATTACTAAATGTTTCCCTTCAGGAACATTACATTCATTTTCAATTTCAGAAAGAAAATTACTTTTTTCAATGCTTATAACAAGATGCTACCTAGGTTCATCCCAAACTGGACCTTTGCCAAATGCCTTGAGATATTCTTGACAGATAATTTCCTCCCTGCATGCACCACGCTCTAATTATCTAGTGGGTGGAAAATGTAATTTTATGCTAAATGACTTTCTGCTGATGCTATTTGGATTCTCTATAAAATTCAGTCACTAATTCACAATAGGCCTGTATAAGGGTTTTAAATATACAGTGACTACAGAGTTCATAGTATTTGTTTTAAAAATATCATTAGTGACATGTATATTTAATGTACAGAAAGAAATATGTTACAGAGCTTAGCAGTGAAAGAAGGCAAGAGTCAAGTCTATCCAATTAACAAGTATTTATGGATCAACTCTGATAGAGGCTTGCAACTTCCCCAAAAGAAACAGCATGCTCATTTCTATAATGTAAAATACATTTAATAAATTCTGTATACTATACAATTGGCTTGTGTTTTTCAGAACATCCCGTATTATAATATTTAGATAAATGAAATTATTTTGGGAGGTAAAATTTAAGACTATTTTTAATGTGTTCTTTGTACTATTGTATATTTGATACAATCTAAGTCTTTAGTCTTTTCACAGCATGTCACAGAACCATTTTCTCCTGTGGTTAGGACAAGATACTGAGAACTATCACTGGATGGTTTAAAATAACAAATTTTGTATCATTTTCTGTTCAGGTGTATTTCACACTGTGTATAAGCCATGTTGGTCACAAGACACTACATTTGAAAGGTTCCTTTAAGTAGTCAAGGAAGGGAGAGAGTTACTACTGCTAAAGGGACAACCAAGAGCAAATACAACCAGCTGTATGTGTAGGAAATCTCTTGGACGACCCYGACAAACAACTCGGAAAGGGTTTCTCATGCCTAATGTTAGATTTTGGTATTTTGTTTATTTCTTTATTTCAAACTTTCTCTTTACCCTTTCTTACTCTTTCAAATTTCTCTTTTTTCATTAATTATTGTTGTATGTATGTTTATACATAGACACACACACGTATATAAATATATATATATATATAAATATACATATATATGTAACCTCCTGTGTTTATATAATGTTACTGGTATGTATGTTTTCAGGGTTGACCATTTATTTGTATTTGATAGCCAGTTGATGTGCTCTTCCTTGGGGAAGGCTATTTCTCCACTTGCAGCATTCCCTAATTACCTATAGTTCTTTAGGTAGGCTTGTGGCCTTGTGGGCTTTCCCTCCTTCACTTTGGCATGTCCATTATTTTTCTTGTTCAGCTCATGCTGGTGAGTCTTCATGAGTGTAGTTTATGGCATTACTAAGAGACAGTCTCATAACTAACTCCCTGATCCTCTGCATCTTACAATATTCCACACACAGTTCTTTACTGTTCCCTGAGCCATAGGTGCTAGAATTGTTTTGTAGTCATATCCATTGGAACTGGGCATGACAAGTCTGCATTTTGATTGGGCTTTCTGTCTGCCCATTACCAAGAGTAGTTTCCTTAACAAGGAGTAAAGACCACACTTATCTGTGGGTAAAAGGACAAATGTTTAGAGTATAATCAGAGATTACACTGGTTTAGTAAAGTTGTCGTTGTAGGCTCTCCACTAAAATCTGTAAATTTATTATCCTTATATAGTTGGCAAGGTTTCCAGTGCCAAACATAATTTCCCTCGTGAAGTGGTCTTAAGTCAAATTAGAGAGCTGTTGGTTACCACCAAGGCATGTGTGCCAATATTGCACCCTTAGGGTTGTCATGACATGCTAGTCATTTGTCAGACTCTTGATCACTTCTCATTTTTGGAAGCCTGCCTGGTGCTTTCTGGTACCATGAAAGCTATTCCTCAGGTTGGGGGGATTTGTGACAGTACCAGTTTAGGGGCCTCTGCCCCTATGTCAGAAATTCAAGGTGTCTTTAGCAATGGAAATTTATCTTCAATATCCAGAGGACAATCAAGGGCAATAGGGTATATGTTTTGGAAGTCTCTTTAACAATCCTAACAAACAATGCAAAGGAGGGTTTTTCATACCTAGAGTTGGATTATTAGTTAGGAAGTGTCTAGCTCTTGAAGGAAACATTGTCAGCAAAGATGATAAAAGTTCATTAAAATTATATATGTATATTTATACACAGACCTATGTGTATTATAGTTTTTTTTAGGATAAATAGTAAATAATATAATTCCTTGTAACTTTTTCAGACATATTATTTTACCCTGAGTCTTAGTTATGGTTTCTATTGCTGTGAAGAGATACGATGACTATGGCAACTCTTAAAAAGGAAAACATTTAAATGAGGCCGGCTTATACTTTCAGAGATTTAGTTCATTATCATCATAACAGGAAGCATGACAGCATTCAGACAGACATGGTGCTGAAAAGGAAACTGAGAGTTCTACATCTGGATCCACAGGCAGCAGGAAGTGAATTGACTTGAGCATCTGAGATCTCAAAGCCCACACCCCTAGTGACATGCTTCCTCCAAGAAAGCCATAGCTATTGCAACAAGGCCATACCTCCTAATAATGCCACTCCCTGTGGACCAAGTACTCTAGCACATGAGTCTATGGAAGCCATTCCTATTCAAACTACCTCATCCTCCATCCTCTGTCTTCCATCCTCTTCCCTCCTTCCATATTTACTTACTCCCCCTTCCCTTAGGAGGCCCCCCTTTTTCATTTCCCTGACCAGACCACAAGTACTCTGCTATTCACATCTCTATTGCACTACCCCGCCCCATCCTCCACAGAAATGATTCCCTTTTACTTGGCTGGTTTCTGCAGTTACTCCAGGTTATATATTCACATCTAAGATTTGGAGCTAGGAGCCTTAGATGAGGGAGACTCTGCAATGTTGTCTTTCTGGGTCTGGTTTTCTTCACTCAATATGGTCTTTTCTAAATCCATGGCTAGTTGGATATTTGGGACAGGGTCTTGCTATGGAGACCCATTTGACCTTAAACTCAAAATCCTCCTACTTTGCTTCCTGAAATGCTGGGATTACAATGAAGTGTTTCAACACTAAATTCAGCCTCTTTCTTTAAAGCACTGAACACCTTAGCTTTTACCTGACCAGAATCCAGTATGTACAACCCTCTTGAGAAGCTTCATTTCTTCTTTGTAACTTACCTGCTGATTTGTGAGGAGTCAATGGACACTTGGCAGGTTGAAACAATAACCAAGCACTGACCAGCAAGGCCTCCTAAAATTCTCCACTTGGATGAATTCATGTTCCCCTCCTTCTGATAACCAGAACAAGGCATTCTCAATGAGTAGACCTTATACACAGGGCCACTGGATTGTGAGAATGAAATCTGTGTGGAGTTAGGAGTGGGGGGACTCAATGCCTTGATGCCAAAGTCACAAAATATCACTTTTGCTGTTTTATACTGACTAAACCAGCTCATACAGAGAGAGACAAAAATCCTTTCTCACTGGTTGAGTGACGGTGCTACGGCTCCTACTTAGGGTGGGAGAACTTGTTGACCATGATTGACAATCATTTCCTAGATGTAGAAAACTAAATGTGGATCTAATCCAATTAAACCAGAGTTAAACTGAAGTCTCAAGAAACTGAAAACTATAAAGCATCCTTGCAACCCAGTTAAAAAATTGGGGGAATATGATCTTTCTGTCTGCCTGTTTGTGGTTTCTTTTGTTTTCTTCTTTTACTGCTTTCTTTTGTTTTGTTGTTGTTGTTGTTGTTTTATTATTGTTTAAACTTCTTTTTAAAAGATTTATTTTTATTTTGGTGTGAAACTATTTTGCTTGCATGTGTGAGTGTATAAGATGTACAGGCCTGTAAAGGTCAAGGGAAGTACATTGAGCAACAAATGCTCTTGAAAGCTGAGCCATCTCTCCAGGCCCTTGAGTAACTTTTAATGTGGTTATTTATATACATTTTTTGATTAAAGGTCTTAAAATTTTTCCCACTTAGTTATTTTTTTGTTCATCTCAGTTGTGCTGGCTCTACATTGTTAGTCAACAGGAAAGTGCCACTTAAAGCAATGTATATCAAAGTGTACTACATAAATATATAGTTATTGTTTTTAACTTAAAATTTTGTGTACTGATGTCATGTAGCACTCTAGGCTAACTATGCTTGACAAGTAACTAAATGTTTCACAATAACTAGAAGGATTTTGAATGGTCCAATGTTGGGGGATATTTTTGTGCACTGTGTATTCAAATACTAATTTCTGTGCCCAGATATCTGGTTATAGTCTAGAGGCTAGAATTGTCAGGATTATTGAACAGTCTCCAATATCATGTATAAAGAATGTTATTCAATTATCTCTAGTTATTTAAAAATAAAAGCTGATTAACCTATGACTGGACAGAGAATGAAGGACTTCAGATCCCAAAGGAGTGCCCAAAAGGGGAGAGGTGAGAAGGAGGCAGCCATAAGGTAGAGTTCAGGAGAAGTCATGGTGAGCAGATCACCAAGAAATTCTCTGTGAGTACACAAAAGAAGCAGAGTAAGCCAGGGTAAGACTCAGATTGCAGGTAACGTGGGGCCTGTGGCTGGTAAGTAGATGGCGTAGGAGGTTGGAATAGATGAATACCTGACCAGTCATAATGCTTACGCATTATTAATAAACTTAATAGGTCTTTATATCAATTATACAGGAGCTAGAATGGGAACAGATGCAGATAAGGCTATAATCTTTACATTACTACTTGCATTCCAAATATATACACATAAAGAAATGATAACTGATTGAGAGAGAAAGAGAGAGAGGGAGAGAGAGAGAGAGAGAGAGAGAGAGAGAGAGAGAGAGTCAAAGGTGACAGACATTACAACTGCCTCTACTGGGTAATTTGGGTATTGAGAGCTGGCAGCCCGTGGGGTGTGGGGAATTTATGTGGAAGCAAGAGGATCTCCTGGGACCCTGTCGGAACAGTGGTGTTGTTCCCACCAGTGCAAATACCAGAGATGGACCTCAGTCTGCGAGGGCAGGAAAATTGCCAGAAGTGGCTGAGGCCACTCAAAAGAGTCCGCAGCAGTTCGCATGTCTGCAGAGACTTTGCAGGGCGATCTTTTCTTTAGTATTTCCTGCAACTGGTGGCACCCAACATGTGGCACATATCCACTAGAAATCTGAGATTATTAGCCTGAGAGTTAGAGTTTTATTTTTGTTGTTGTTGTTGTTGTTGTTGTTAAGTGAGTAACTAAAGAGTGCCAAAATTGAGTCACATGACTCAAGGGTGCCAAGTTGAAACAAACAAACAAACAAAAAAAAAAAAAACAGCTCTGACGTCCCCTGCTGTGGGGAGTTTCTGGCTGCTCTGGGCAGAGAGCAAAACAGAAAGATGATATAACTTGTTTATTTAGCCAGAGGAAGCTCATATTCTTTCTAATGTGGTCTGTCACAGTAATTTTGGTTGACATTTTCCTACATGGAAATGGCCTAAGTAGAGGCTCATATAGTATCATATTTCATTGGTTTTAGATTGTTTTAATTTGAACTAGGATAGGGAATATTAGTCACTGACTCTAGAGTAGAGATAACAATTGCCCTCTTTGTACAGATATTAATTAATAGAAGTCTGTGGCTCGGGTAGAGAGCTCAACAGATAGATGGTATAACAGGATGGCTGCTTTTGGCTGAGAGCCAAACAGAAAGAGGGTATAAAGATGTATTGCTCTAATACATCTTAACAGGACACTCAAATTCTGTCTAACATGGGTGCCACGGGAATACTGGGTTTAAATCCTGCTTTGACTAGCCTGCTTATAAATGGGTACAGACAGAAGGGTGAATCAATGGTATTAAGATAATATAAAGAGTTTGCTTTACTTAGCCAGAGGAAGCTCATATTCTGTTAACGTAGTGTACACGAGAATTTTGAGTGTCTATTCCTGTTTGGTGAGATAATAAATACCTAAGTAGAGGCTCATTCAGTACTTCATTTATTTTATATTGTTTTTGATTTTCAAAATGGTTGTGTGATTTTGACTCTTATAATTATTTTATTCCTCTGAGACAGGACAAGCTATAGGTTTTCCTGGTTACTGGCAAGGATATGCTGATTTGGGGAAAAGGTTTGGTCTTTGTGTTTTTAGAAAGGGTGATTAGGCTCTGGACAGCTTCCAGAGCTAATTGGATCAGAAATAATAGAGGGAGACCTTCAGAGGACAAGATTCCAGAATATCAAACAAAAAAATCTACCTTTGTGATACTAAAATTTTGTTTTGAGATTTATTYATTTATTAGAGAACATGTAGCCTTGGTGAATTTCCTCGCCAGACATGCTGAACTGGCCTACTTGAACTCCTAATGTCCTAGACTTCAGCCGGATCCAGTCAAGGCACAGATATCAGAGACTTTCAATCCTATTTTTTCCACCCTTAGCCACCCCTTGAGGTGCTGTGGAGAGTCTGTAGGGCAACTTTTTTTTAATATTTCCCTCAACAGCTGCCATAATCTGATTACTATCTATTGTATATAGACATGTACTGACTGTCAATAAATACATACAATTACTATAAATAAATTACATAATTACTATAAATTACTATAAATAAATTATAAATAAAATAAATAAAATTAAAAATAAAAATGTATTTTAAGTAATTGATTTAATTTATGTGTGCATTTCATACAGCTGCTGTCTGTATGTACAATATTTGCATGAAGAAAGCAGAAAGGGGCTTAGGATTTCCTGGAATTAAGAGTTGAAGGTAATTATAAACCATCCAATGTACGTGCTATAATCTGAACCCAGATCCTCTACAAAAGGATCCGGTGTTCTGTTCAGCTCCTAAAAACATATTTTAAAAGTTAATAGTGGCTAGGGAAATGGCTTTGTTTGTAAAGCACTTCCCTGGCAAGCACAAGCTTGAACCCCAGAACACATATATAAAAATCCAGATACTTGTGATGGCATGTGCTTGCAATCTCAGCAATGGGAATGGAGACAGATGGATCACTGGAACTTAGTGGACATCTATATACCTAATTGGTGAGTTCCAGGCCAGTGACAACTTTATATGAACAACCAAGGGTGAGCAGCAGTAAAGAACAACATCCAAGTTTGTCCTCTGTCCCTCACTCATACCCTCATCCACAAGCATGGGCAACCCCACACCTATGTGCATTTACTTGCATCTGGAGACACATATGTATAACAATTATTAAATTGTTTATA
>BDUI01000309.1:170922-194385 GCA_002335545.1 Apodemus speciosus | reverse complement strand
TGCAAGATGGTGGCAGGACTCGGGGCTCAGTCTAACCACGGGATTCCCTGCAGGAGTAGAGCTTCCCTGGTTGGACTGCTGGAGCCTAGATGGTGGTGTTCTCAGTCCACAGGGCTCTGTCTGGTTAGCTGTCTGAGGTGCCCCGAGGCAAAGTGGCTGGTTCTGCTGTAATCCCGGTACAGCCTACACAGATCACCAAGTAAGTTGGTGGCCACGCGGGTCATCGACCATTCGCAGCTCTGATCTGAGGCTAGATGGCAGCCTTTGCAGGGCCCAGAACATACACCTGGCTGGCCAGCAGGGCCTGCTGCTCTGCTTAACTCTTGAACGCAGATCGCTGTCTGTTGGCTCGAGTCCCCAGAGGTCTTAAACTTGGGGTATCTCGGTTGCCCGAGCTAGCTTGGTATGAGCTGGCAGTGGCAAAGATGGCAGCAGTGGGGAGTGCACGATTCCCCCAGGGCGCAGAACCCACACCTGTCTGGGCTACAGGAACCGCTCTTCTGCTCAGCTCCAGAGGGCAGATTACTGCCTGGCTGTTTGTGTCCCCAGAGATCTTAAACTCGGTATAACTCGGGATAACACGGGTACCTGGTCCTTTCGTCTCGTCCAAGCAACAGCCAGGCAGGCTGCGGTGGTGGGCAGTGCAAGATCCCCCGCAGGGCTCAGAGCCTACTCCAGGCTGGCCCACAGGGCCCGCTGCTCTGCTTAACTCTTGAGCGCAGATCGCTGTCTGTTGGCTCGAGTCCCCAGAGGTCTTAAACTTGGGGTATCTCGTTTGCCCGAGCTAGCTTGGTGCGAGCCGGCAGTGGCAAAGATGGCAGCAGCAGGGAGTGCACGATCCCCCCAGGGTGCAGAACACATGCCTGTCTCTTATTACTTTCTTATTTCTCAGTTCTAACATTATAATAAGTAGTAATCTAAATATTTCATTTTTTAAAAAACTTCTAACAGCCTTGAACAAACTGATGTCAAAACAGAGTAATGCTATTTTAAAGAAGGCTTAAATGTATAAATGTAGCAGTGGCCAAGCTTTGGCAGGAGACAAGGAGGCAGAATGAGTCCCTAGAAAATCTCGGTCAGGTGAAAGTTTACAAGAAATGCTGGAGAGAAACCAGGATAGACGAAGGAAGCCTGTGGCACACCAGTGTGACAGAACATGGTGGGTGTGGAGGAATCCAAGAAACTTTTTCTTTAAGGGAAAAGGGCAGAGCTGTTTTTAACTAAATGGCAGGTTAACCAATATACCTAGAAAAGAGACAAGTCCTGTTTTGCTGCCTGAGGCTTGATACCTGCTCCTACTCTACTGTTTGAGATCTGATAGGCCAGCACAAATAGCTACATCTTCACCAATTACATGGGCCTTCCCTTCTTCTTCAGTTGTTTGTATATTAAAATTATTAACTTTTACTTTACATTTAACTATCTTTACACCTACTTTGTTCTCAGTGCTGTCAGGATCCTTATAGGTGAGTGATAAATGTTTTATATATATAAAACCATATCTACTAAGCAGTGTTCTGTACTTGATGTGGACATATTGAAAAGATCAAATATATCATTGTTTGCTCTGGTTGGTTCATAGATTTGGGGTGGAAATGAACCTCCAAATGCCATGCTAATATATTGCAGATTCTCCGTAAAGTCAAGTAGTTTCTAATACATTTTTAAAATGAGTTTTATGTTTGATATATATCTTTSAGTGTTTATAATTTAAAATATGAGTTCCTTTCATGCCAGATTTTAGTTGAACTCAATTTCCTAGGAAATATAGCCTCAGATTTACTCTGAAATACTGACACTACATCCTGAAATCACTTTCTAGCAGAAATTCCTAAAAGACTTGTTGAGTACATTGGCAAAATGAGATAAGATGTGCTTCAAATATGGATGAAGATGAACACAGACACGCACTGCCAACACTGTTAAGGATGAGAGGGAAAGCATTTGTTTTACTACCTAACAAAGTAGAATTTAAATAGTTTATAAAAATTAAATATGAGTCACATAAATTTTATGTCTTTTGAAAATAAAAACTACACAAAATAAGATTGAACTAATACTTCTTGGACTAATAGTAGTATAATCCCAGAAGATAGAAATCCTTGAATATAAAATACTAAGACACAGGGGTAACAGAATTAAGTTTTAATACTTAACATGTCCTGGACCTATGTCTAATGAAAATAATCTGGGTAATTCAAGAGACATAAAGTTAAGCACATTGTGAGTATCCTCTTGTACATTAAATACATGAGAGCTTCTATTACTTAACCATATTCAAGTGAGAAATTTCACTTTCTATTCTATATTGCATGTCAAGACAGATGTTTAATTCCTATCTAGGACTAAGGACACTTAAATAATTTATTTCTGGGCACAGAAGTTTATCTTTTACTCTTATCAGTCCTCCACTATCAATCAGGTCAGTCTCTAACTAAACAGATGGGATTCTTACCAAGGTCTGACAGCCAACAGGCATTGTTGCGCCAAGAATGAAAATTAATTCCATAGACAATGACCTTCTTCTAAAAATGCTTACATAGCCAAGGTTTGCATTCAATCACTGCAGAGATGCATTCCACTTGATTTAAGACAGGCCTTTCAATCATTATTTTGCTTGGTTTAGAGCAGGAGTTGGTGAGGAAGATATTTGTCAGTTAACAGTGCTGTCTGAATCTTTGCAAATGATGAGGTTTGAAGCATTTAGAAGCCAGTTTCCTTCTGCATTCAAAAAGGAAACTAGGTAAGCTCATATCTTCTCTAAGTGGGATACCCTCAGAATGCCAGGCCCACAATGACTTGCAATGCACTTCAAGAATTTGGGACTCAGATATGACTAACATCCTTTTGGCATCACCTCCATTCCAGACAGTTAATTCTGTTACATTGACATTCTATTGCAGTGTCATATGGATTTACTCTCTGACCAAGTGTAACTATTCTCTTTTTATATACAAAATGACAGAGATTAAGGGACTGGTCAGTCAGGAGAGTACCCACTGTGCAAACATGGGAACTTGAGTTCAATCCCTAGCACCCAGGTCAAACGGATGGTCAAAGGGGTACACTTGTGATCCCAGTACTCAGGGCAGAAGCAAATAGATTCCTGCAGATCCTGGCTAGCCAGTCCACTCTTCAGCAAGGTTCAGGCCAAGTGAGAGGCCCTGTTTCCAAAAGCAAGGAGGACATCACCTGAAGACCAATACCTCTGGTCTCCTATGTGCGAGATTAAATGACATTTATGGAGTTTAGCCAATTGTAACATTTCAAGTTAGTGCTAAAAACAAAATTTAGAATTGTATTCCTGGTTTTAAATTCTGAGTTCCCTCAACTCTTTCTATCTCTACCTATCAGCAAAAGTCTTTCTACATTACTCTTTCTAAATGGCCCTACATAGGTTGTAACTATCAGAGTAAATGATAAAATTCTAGAAATTTCAAGCCAGACTTTTCTTTCCCACTTCTAATCACACAGACCTTATCACAATATCACCTCCAGGGAAATTTGTCATTGACTAGAAAGAAGCTGGTTTACAAACAGGTCCTTCTGGCTTTTAATAATAATAAAGGCTCTACATACCAAAGTACATTTAGAGTCGGCAACTAAAGCAGAATGTTCTGTGCCTTAAACCTATTTTTAATGAAATAAAACCCCAAGTGGTATTCARACAGTCTTCAAAGAAAAATTTCTAACTTTAGCTGAATATAACTACTGAGTTGAGATCTTTTCTCAACCTACAAAAGTAATTAATTCACCACCTGGCTTAGCGCCTCGGAAGGATTAAATATAAAACATGAAAATTGCTTTCAGTGAAGGGGCAATGAGATGAGATCACATGAGAACTTAGTAAAAGACTCTCAAGATCAAAGACAGCACATTGGCTGAAGGTCAGAGGTGTCTGCTGTGTATACCTACTCCAACACTTCAAACAACTGGCATTGCCCATGGAGTACTAAATAAGCTACCACACAGGAACATGACCCCTCTATCCATTGCCTGTTACAGCTAAGGAGACTTGTATTTACCCTGTGCTTTTAGCTTATTGACCACCAAGAGGCTTTTAGAATCAAGCAGCATTGGCATAAAAGGAAGAAAATCACTGCATTGTCTAAAAAGAAAGAAAAAAAACTATAGGCACATGATTCATGTATTATTCTCTATGATTATATTCTTCACCTGCTCAGACATCCCATTGCTCTATAAGTAAATAGAAGATTCGAATTCTTCTTCAGAGTGAGAATTAAAAAGCACAGCCATGTTTTCCCCTTCCTTCCAAGGACTCTGCAAACAAGGGAAATGGAATTGGTAATTAAACCTCAGTCTCATGCTGGCTGGGAGCAGATATCACTTGTTAGTTCTATGACCTCACTCATGATGAAATGTAGAAATGGGTCATGTGAAACAGCTAAACAAAACATGGCATACAACAAACAGCATAACACAGTAGCACTTAACACTCAGCAGCAGCAACAGTAGTAACAGTAGTCTGGAATGTGGCAAAGTATCTCCCAACTCTACTCACCATGCCTTTGTGGCTTGAAGAAAAAAACATGGGATGAACATGGCCCTATCAGACAATAACCTGCTGGATAACAGACTACACAAAGAGAACAGGAAGCAACTGAGGGGATTTTCAGGAGCAATACTTCAGGTCTCTTTGACCAACTATTTGTATCACTGGGTTGGTTGGTGATTTGTCACATTCAAAGACAGTCTGGCATACCTAGTATAAAATGGCATCTTACATTGATTCCTCCTGCCTTTCTCAGTTTCTTACTAAAAAGATTGTGGAAAAGCAACACATTATCAATATACCACAAACTGGAACAGCTGCCATTGTGAGTACTCAATATGAGTCTCAGGAGCAATATGAATTAAGCAGCTTATATGCTGATGTCTCACAGTCCACACAAGCCTAATACATGTTCATTTTATCTATGTTATTTGTTGATCACTTAAGTCTGTGCTAGGGTGTGTCCAGAGATTAAAGCAAATACCTGCTTACAAGGAACAAATGAATAGAGAGATGGTCAATAAATTTACATATACATTATATGTATAATATATACTCATGATAGATAGATAGATAGATAGATAGATAGATAGATAGATAGATAGATAGATAGATAGATAGATAGGAGAGTGGTGCAGAAAGAATAGGGGCTAAGTATTATTAATCAGTGTGGTCAGGGTAAGTCTCCCCTATGAGGATGCTGGGGAATCCTCTGGGTATATGCCCAGGAGTGGTTTAGCAGGGTCCCCTGGTAGTATCATGTGCAGTTTTCTGAGGAACCACCAGACTGATTTCCAGAGTGATTCTACCAGCTTGCAACACCATTAGCAGTGGAGGAGTGTTCCTCTTTCTCCACATCCTTGCCAGCTCCTGTTTTCTCCTGAGTTTTTGATCTTAGCCATTCTGACTGGTATGAGGTGAAATCTCAGGGTTGTTTTGATTTGCATTTCCTGATGACTAAAGATGTTGAACATTTTATTAGGTGCTTCTCAGCCATTCGATATTCCTCAAGTGAAAATTCTTTGTTTAGCTCTGTTCCCCATTTTTTAATAGGGTTATTTGGCTCTCTGGAATCTACCTTCTTGAGTTCTTTGTATATCTTAGATATTAGCCCTCTGTCGAATGTAAGGTTGGTAAAGCTCTTTTCCCAATTTGTTGGTTGCCATTTGTCCTTTTGACAGTGTCCTTTGCCTGGGTGAGGCAATCCATTCACAAAAGAACACACATGGTATGCACTCACTGATAAGCGGATATTAGCCCAGAAGCTTGGAATACCCAAGAAAGAATCCACATAACAAATGATTCCCAAGAAGAAGGAAGGAAAGGTCCCTGGTCCTGGAAAGGCTCAGTGCAGCAGTGTAGGGGAATACCAAGATAGGGAAATGGGGAGGGGTGATTGGGGAGCAGGGGGAGGGAAGAGGGCTTATGGGACTTTCAGGGAAAGGGGAACCAGGAAAGGGGATATCATTTGAAATATCAAATACAAAAAAAGAAAAAGAAAAAGTTAGCTATTATGGCTAGGTTTGTCAGAGTAATGCAAAGGCAACTAAGGCATGGAGCACAGAGGTTTATTTTAAAAGAGAAGAATAGTATGAATAGTGAATATAGGAAAGGTGGGCTGATATATCTCAGTGGCAAAGTACTTGCCTGAGCTGTGTAGATCACCATGGAGGACAAAATAAAAGAATTCAAGAAAGGCCAAACTGTATAAAGTTTAGTGGAAGTAAGGGTAAAGTACTGCAGTTGGATGTATAAAAAAAGAACTAATCTTAGGTGGAGAAAGTCCTAGCTTGGCAACAGAATGTATCAACAACAATTGTAAATGTTAGCAGACTTATTATGTAAGTCCAGTTTGAGTCACTGCTAAGAGTAGCTATTGATATAAAGAAGAATTATACATGATAACAATATCCCAAATCAGAAAGTGGGCCTACTGGCTCCTTCTGTATAGTCACTAAAATGCTGGGGTATAGTAATCAGTTGTTATTTACCAGTGAGGAGTTGGTTCAATTAGATGTGTCCACTGAGTGGACCAACAGCCTGACAGGAAAAAAAACAGCTTCATGAGGCTGAAAATGAGATGCTAACAGAAAAAAATGAAATAGAGATAAAGACATATGTGAATGGTTGTAACACACATGGAACACTTTACACCAGGTTTGCTGTTTAATCTTCATTGTTCCTAAAGGAATCAGCACTTTGATTTCTTTCTCTTTTTGAGCATCTCAATTTTTGTAAGCTGAAGATTGAAATTCACAGACATTAAGAAGAGAATAATTACTTTTAGTCTGTATCTGCTTGGGGCAAAGCAGCCTGCCTCCCCTTCTATCTCAACACAACACAGTCTTCAGGGCTCTCTTGAGACCTGCTGCAACAGGGTAACAGGTAGAACAGTTTACCAAATGACCATAGGAGCTGGGACATGGTAGGTACCCAGGAAACAGGAAACTCTTCTCTACTATGCTCAAAAGCCCTCTCCCTTCTGTTCTGCACCATCATGGGGCAGACCAGCCTGTCTCCCCCTCTCTCTCAACACCACACAGTCTGCAGGGATCCCAGGAAATGTGTTGTGGCTAGGGCCACAGATCCCCAAGGAGATCTGCAGCAACCCAGGGACACAGGAGGCAGGTTCTACACAGAGTCAGCCAGGCCAGCTAATACCAAAGATAACCAGATGGTGAGAGGCAAGTGCAAGATCATAAACCACAGAAACCAATATACTCTGACACCATCAGAACCCAGCATTCACACAACAGTAAGCCATGAATACCATGATACACACAAAAGCATGATGCTGACCTAAAATYCTATCTCATGAAGATGATAGAGACCTTTAAAGAGGATATAAATAACTCACTTAAAGAAATATGGGAGGCGGGGACAGGTAAACAGGTAGAAGATCTTTAAAAAGAAATGAATAAATCCCTTAAAGAATTACAGGAAAACACAACCAAACAGGTTAAGGAATTGAACAAAGCAATATAAGACCTAAAAACAGGAATAGAATCAATAAAAAAAATCACAAATAGAGGCAACCCTGGAAATGGAAAACCTAGGAAAGAGGTCAGGAACTACAGATGCAAGTATCAATAACAGAATACAAAAGATAGAAAAAAGAATCAAAGGTGTAGAAGATACAATAGAAGATATTAACACAATGGTCAAAGAAAATACAAAACATAAAATCCTCCTAATCCAAAACACCCAGGAAATCCAGAACACAATGAAAAGACCAAACATAAGAATGATAGAAATAGAAGAAAATAAAGATTCCCAGCTCTAAGGGCCAGAAAACATCTTCAACAGAATTATAGAAGAAAACATCTCCAACCTAAAGATAACTATGGCCATAAATGTACAAGAAGCGTATAGGACACCAAACAGATTGGACCAAAAAAGAAAATACTCTCATCCAATAATAATCAAAACACTAAGGCACAGAACAAAGAAAGAATATTAAAATCTGTAAGGGAAAAAAACCAAGTAACATATAAACTCAGACCTATCAGAATTCTCAACAGAGATTCTAAAAGCCATAATATCTCAGACAGATGTCATACAGACCCTAAGAGAATAAAAATGCCAGCTCATGACAAAACCAAATTTAACCAATACATATCCAGCCAAAAAGAAGATTATAGAAGGAAAATTCCAACACAAGGAGAGTATCTACACCAAAGAAAAATCAAGAAATTAATCATCTTACAAAAAAACCCAAAAGGAGATAATCACACACCAATAATTCTATCTCCAATAACAAACATAACAGGAACTGACAATCATATGTCTTTAATATCTCTCAACATCAGTGAATTTAGTTACCCAATAAAAAGACGTAAGCTAACAGAATGGATATGCAAGTAGGATCCAGCATTTTGCTACATACTAGAAGCACGTCGCAATTACAAAGATAGATACTACTTCAGAGTAAAAGGCTAGAAAAAAAGTTTTCTAAGCAAATGCTTCCAAAAAAACAAGCTGGAGTTGCCATTTTAATATCCAATAAAATAGAATTTCAACAAAAGTTATCCAAAGAGATGGGGAAGAATACTTCATATTCATCAAAAGAAAAATCCACCAAGAGAAAGTCTCAATTCTGAACATCTATCCCCCAAATGCAAAGGAAACCACATTCATAAAATTAACTTTACTCTAAATGCATATTGAACCTCACACAATAATAGGGGGAGAATTCAACACCCCACTCTCAACAACGGATAAGTCATTGAAACAGTGACAATAAACAGTGACACTGTGAAGCTAATAGAAGTTATGAATTAAATGGATTTAACAGATATATATAGAACATTTTACCCTAAAACAAAAGAATATACCTTCTCAGCACCCCACAGTACCTTCTCCAAAACTAACCACATAATTGTTCACAAAACAAGCCTCAACAGATACAAGATTTAAACAACCCAATGAATCCTATCATGTCGTCATGGACTAAAGCTAGACTATGATAACAACAAAAACAACAGAAAGCCCACATACCCACGGACACTGAACAACTCTTTGCTCAATGATAACTTCAGGGAAGAAATAAAGAAAGAGTTTAAAGAATTTCTAGAATTCAATGAAAATACACAACATACCCAAACTTATGGGACACTATGAAGGCAGTGATAAGAGGGAAATCCATGGCACCAAGTGCCCTCTTAAAGAAACTGGAGCGATCCTACACTAGCAACTTAACACTACACCTGAAAGCACTAGAAGAAAAAGAAGCAAACACACCTAAGAATCAAACTCAGGGCAGATATCAACCAATTAGAGACAGAGAACAATACAAAGAATTAATAAAACCAAATGCTGGTTCTTAGAGAAAATAAACAAGATAGATAAATCCTTAGCCAAACTAACTAAAGGACACAGAGACAGTATCCAAATTGACAAAATTAAAAATGAAAAGTGAGACAAAACAGAAACTGAGGAAATTAAAAAAAATAATAATTGGCAGGTCTTATTAACAAAAGCCTTTACTCAACAGCACTGGAAAATCTAGATGAAATAGCTGAAATGTGTGCTTTTTAGACAGATAGCATGTAAGAAAGTTAAATCAAGAGCAGGTAAACTATCTAAACAGTCTCATATTCCCCAAGGAAATAGAAGAAATAATTTAAAAAACCCCAACCAAAAAAAAAGCCCAGGGCCAAATGGCTTTAGAGCAGAATTCTACAAGACCTTCAAAGAAGAGCTAATACCAACACTCCTCAAAATATTCCATATGATAGGAACATAAAGAGCACTACATAATTCATTCTATGAAACCACAGTTACTCTAATACCTAAACCACACAAAGACAGTAAAAAAAGAGAACTTCAGACCAATTTTGCTAATGAATATCAATGTAAAAATACTCAAAGAAAGTTCTGGCAAACTGAATCCAAGAACACATCAAAACCGTCATTACAGACCAAATACATCAAACATCAAATAGGCTTCATCCCAGAGATGCAGTGACACTGTGAAGCTAATAGACGGATGGTTCAATATAGGAAACTTCATCAACATAATACAGCAGATAAACAAACTCAAAGGAAAAAATCACATGAACATTTCATTACATGCTTAAGGAGAATTTGACAAAATGCCCTTTTGTTAAAAGTTTTGGAGAGATCAGGAATTCAAAGCCCATATCTAAACATAAAAAAGCAATATACGCCAAGCCATCAGCCAATATCAAATGAAATGGACAATTATTTGAAGTGATCCCACTAAAATCAGGGACAAGACAAGGCTGCCCACTCTCTCCCTATCTATTCAATATAGTACTCGAAATTCTAGCCAGAGCAATAAGACAACAAAAAGAGATCAAGGGGATACAAATTGGAAAAGAAGAAGTCAAGATATCACTATTTACAGATGATATGATAGCATACATAAGAGATGCCAAAAAAAACTACCAGAGAACTTCTAGAGCTGATAAATAAATTCAGAAAAGGGGCTGGATATAAAACTAATCAAAGAAATCAGTAGCCAACTTTACACAAATGATAAACAGGCTGAGAAAGAGATTAGGGAAACAATATCCTTCGCAATAGCCATAAATAATATAGAATATCTTGGTATAACTTTTGCCAAGCAAGTGAAAGATCTGTACATCAAGAACATCACATCGCTGAAAAAAGAAATCAAAGAAGACCTCAGAAGATGGAAAGATTCCCCCATCCTCATCGATTGGTAGATTCCAACACAGTTCTTCACAACATGGAAAGGGAAATTCTCAATTTCAGATGGAAAAACAATCACCACCCCTGACCTCAAACTATACAATACAGAGCAAAACACATGGTATTGGTACAGAGACAGACAAGTTGATACATGGGATATAATTGAAGACCCAGAAATAAACTCACACACCTATGGTCACTTGATCCTTGACAAAGACCCCAAAAACATCCCAAGGAGAAAAGAAAACATCTTCAATAAATGGTGGTGGTCAACTGGCAGTCTGTATGTAGAAAAATGAAAATAGATCCATATTTGTCACCTTGCACAAAGCTCAAGTCCAAGTGGATGAAGGACCGCAACATAAAACCATATGTACTAAATTGAACTGAAGAGAAAGTGGGAAAGATCTAGAACTTACTGGCATAGGGAGAAATTTCTTAAACAGAATTCCAGTTGCTCAGGCTCTAAGATCAACAATTAATGAATGAGACTTCGTGAAACTGAAAAGTTTCTATAAGTCAAAAGACATAGTCAATAGGACAAATTGGCAGCCTACAGATTGGAAAAAATTCTTAACTAACACCACATCTGATAGACATGGCCCCCAGTTGAAGGAAGGGGTCACTCACCCATCTCAGTATTTTAGCCCAGAATTGTTCCTGCCTAAAGAAAATGTATGGTCAAAAAATGGAGCAGAGACTGAAGAAAACTCCATTCAGAGACTGCCCCACCTAGGGATCCATCCCATCCACAGACACCAAACCCAGATGCTATTCTGATGCCAAGAACTACTTGCAGACAAGAGCCCAGTAGGGCTGTTCTCTGAGAGGCTCTGCAAGCACCTGACTAAGACAGATGCAAATACTCACAGACAACCATTGGACTGAGCCCAGGTACCCTAATGGAAGAGATAGGGATGGACTGAAGGAGCCAAAGGGGATTGCAACCCTGTAGGAAGAGCAACGATATCACCTAACCAGACCCCTCAGAGCTTCCAAGAACTAAACCACCAACCTAAGAGTATACATGGTTGGGTCCATGGCTCCTGCTACATATAGTAGAGGATTGCCTTATCTGGCATCAGTGGGAGGGGAAGCACTTGGTCCTGTGGAGGCTTGCTGCCCCAGCAAAGAGGGGTGCTAGAGAGGTGAGGCTGGAGTGGGTAGGTAGGTGGGGGAATACCCCCTTAGAGGCAAAGGAGAGGAGGAATAGGATAAGGGGTTACAGAGGGGAGACCAGAAAGGGGAACATCTGAAATGTAAATAAATAAAATAATAAAGAAAGAAAGAAGATAATACCCCAGATTTAACTTCTCATGAACCCATGGAGTTGATTAACAAAGTATACTCACAGCCCCTAGAAGGAAGGAATTCTTCCACCTCTCAGAAATATTCACCATGCAAGAATTCACAACCTGTTGCCTGACATGTTCATGGGCCCATGAGCTGCCAGATGCTGGGCATTAGCTGATGTCAGTTCTCYCTCATGTCCTGCTTTGTTTTGTTATTTTGTTTTGCTTTGCTTTGCTTTGTCTCATCTCACTATGTATTCCTGACTGCTGGGTAGATGGGACTGGCCTCCAGCATTCAAAGATCTATCCCCCTGCCTCTGCCTCCTGAGGGCCATTGTGTTGTTTCAGCTTTTATTACCATCACCTCCAAGAGTTTTTCTTCTTACCTTGAAAATTAGTTGGTAAAATTCGCTATCATGTGAATGCCAGAAGAAGGGAGAGTATGGGAAGCAGGAAAAGAAATAAGGCTCATAAAAGACCATATACAGAAAGCTGGAATTAGCCTATACAGTGTGGTGTAGTCATTCTCCTCCAAGTATAGTCTCTAAAGAAACCTTGCCCGAATGTACAGATAGGAAAATATTTAAGGAATAGGTTTCCTTTGTTTTTTATTATTATTAATTATTATTATTATTATTATTATTATTATATTTGATTTATTTACACTTCAAATGGTATCCCCTTTCCATGTTATCCCTCTGAAAACCCCCTATCCTATTCCCCCCTCCCCCTCCTCTCTTCCTCCTCCCCACTTTCCTGATTTGCATTTCTCTATTCTAGGGAATTGAGGCTTCACAGGGCCAATGGCCTCTCCTCTCATTGATGTCTGAAATGGTCATCTTCTGCTACATATGTAGCTAGAGCCATGGGACCCTTTAAAGAATAGTTTTATGTGTTAAAAAATGCAATCGAATACCAAAATCTGTCATTAAAACATGGATAAACAGAAGTAAAAGAATGAACCAAAATCTATTTAGAGTTATGTAGTTCACCACAGAAAGTTGAGGAAAAATAAGTTACAGAATGACAGGTACACCATAATGACACTTCTTAACAGTTAAGAAGTGTTGTTTGTGTGTGCACCAATGTGCTTGTGTGTTCCTTCTTTGAGAATCTTGTCCTTCTTCATCCCTTCACTGTCTACTTTGTTAAAATGTACATATTTTTCTCTATTCTGAAATGTAGTGAAATTCTTCTGAAAGATGAATTCCTCCCTTGGAGAAATAAATAGGAAGGCCCATCTGACAGATTGTTGAACTTGGTTTTCAGCTCTGTTCTTTCTTGTGCATTTCACTCAACCTTTCTATCTTTGCTCAAAATAACCATGCTGTGGCTTGATACAAGAGCCTCATTTATCTTTGATGATCAAATTTAAACTAGCCTTATAAAACACTTTAACTACTGCTAATTTGAATTAAATTTACTCCTCTTATTTTTTAGAGCCACTCACAATCTCAGTGGCTTCTGTCTTTTTACATGGTTTTATGTGCCTGTCTCCCCACTACACCAGTTCCCTCTAAAAAAGGAATTTTCTTTGTTTCTGAATTTCTCCTTTACAACCAACACAAGTGTCAAACCTTGGAAGAGTTCACCAGCTGTTTGCTCATCTTGGTTTAATATCCTCTTTTCTGTTTCTCCTAAAGCTGCTGGATGTCTATACACCATGTTGCCTAAAGTCAATACCTTTATTTCCCAACTGATTAAAATTATTTTCAGGATGAGTGCTCTAGAGCTAACTAACTCTAAACCAATGTCTTCTCCTTTTCTCTAGGAGAAAAGGACTTCTCCTAACTTCAAATAACTATCAGCTCTTTCCTGAAATAATCCTCAGCCTATTGTTCTGTAGAGTAAATGTACAGATGCTGTGTGTGTGTGTGTGTGTGTGTGTGTGTGCGTGTGCGCGCGCACACACAGGTGCACTGTTTTCAAACTTCTTTTAATCATTTTTGAAGGTTGAAAATGATAGGACTTTAAAAGCATTTAGTCATTCCTGATATTTTCAGAGATATTTCAATGATAAATAAAAATCTACCAATGGAGCAAATAATGACAGTAAGTATTAACAACCAGGGTAATAGTAAGTTGATATTCCCCTGTTACTTTCAGGATTAGAAAAATGTTGGAATTTGATAAGGAAATACTGGAGGTTCTGAACATTTTCTGATAAACATCCTGAATTAGCAAGTAGTAAAGAGGCTTCCTTGATAGCTTATATATAATTGAATGAAGCTAAGAAATAACCAACCCTGAACAAAACTCACTCATATTGTATGATTCTGAAATTAACATATTTAGAAGTTTCATATTCACATGTTACATGTGACATGACATATTAACATATTTCATAAGAGAACAGATAGTGTGCTTTGAGTTTTTTATATTACTCTCTTCATCTTTCAAAGTTTACTTATGCTCTTACTGAAACACACTCTTTAGTAGTTCTTCAGAAAAATCTGTGAACCATAAAACGATCTGTTTTTGAAGCATGACTTATTTTGTCCTTGATTTTGGATAATGCTTTTGTCTTGGTACTTTAAGAATACTCTCTCTCTGGTGTTGTGTGGCATCTATTAACAGAAGTCAAATGTCACTTTAACTGACACTCACTTGGCAATGTTTTTTTTCCTGTTTATATTTCAGAATTTTACTATGCATGTCCAATTATAAATGCACTGTTATTTATCCATATCATTATACAAGTGCATTTTTAATTGGACAGCTCAAATCTATTCTATCTAAATTAATAGTCCTCAGTCCCACTGTTGGAACAGCCAGAATAATCTTCAGTTATAGGACATTTTCCTATGACCTCTTTAAGCTCGACTTTTTAAAATTTCCCATATGCTTTGGGTTGAGCATAGACTGTCCCACCTAGGCTCATATGTTGGACTCCTTGGTCCCCAGATGTTGATACCAATTTTTGAAGGTTGTGGAATCATTAAGAAATGGGTATAACTGGAGGTAGCCTGTTGCTAAGGGCATGCTTTGATGACTGCATCCATGTCCAGTCTTGGCTCCAGCTCTGATTCCTCATCTAAGGAACAAGACCTCAGTGTGAAGGATGAGCCATACAACAGACTCCTGCTGTCATAGATGGAGCCGCCCACCACTGCCTGTTCGCTGCTGAAAGGTACTGTCCCCCATGAACTATGAGCCAGTATAAGCCTTCCCTCCCTGAAGTCACTTCTTCAGCTAGTTTGTACAGCAATAAGAAATGTAACTAATAGACCATGTGACCATTAGATGTAAAGTACAACATAGCATTCTCTTCTCTTTTTCTTAATTTATCTCATAACTTTAATTATCAGTGTGTTTTACGTAGTGTTCAGAGTAAATTTCTTTAACTTACCTTCTAACTTATTGGGTTTTTTCACTTTAAATTGTGTGTAGTGTGTAAAATACTTTCTGCACAGCAATAAGTACCTAGATTAGATCTTTATCACCCCACATAAAAAGCCAGGCACCCATTAATGCTTTCAAGAAAGGTCTTTTGCTCTAAAACTAAATGTAAATTATCCTGATCATGGTTATGCATAGCCCTTTAGGATTCTCCTCTGTTCATTGCCTGTCATTTAAAAGTTTCTATCACTGTCCTTGAGGGAAAGAGTGCCCAGGTCAATCCTTCTCCATTGTGGTTTAAATTCTAGTTGTCCTTGAGAAAATCAGCTAGCTCACTTTTCCAGAAACTTTCCCTCTGCCTCTACTACTCTAGCTTGGAAGCATTACAATATGAGATGTGAGTTCCTTGATACCACAATCATAATGCTGTTCATCAGAGGAGAATAACCATAACTCCATTTTATATCTACAGAGGCTTTGATCCCAGTGCATTGTTCTCCATTATAACAGGCTAATGACATCACTGATGTTTCCTACCTACTTAAATCCACTGAAGCAATGAGAGAGAGAGAGAGAGATACATGTCCCCAGCAATGAAGAAACTAGATTTCTTAAGAGCTGGGAAACTATTTTTAATGGTCACACTGAGAAACTCAGAAGTTTGGATTGTCCTTTATTTGACAGGATGAACTGAACATCCTGTGAACAATCTGTTCCTTTGGTGAAGACTGAAAATACCTACATAGATAATGGCTGCAAGATATATTAGACAAAGAACCTGGAACTTACAGATAAGAAAGCAAGCTTGTAACACCTAACAACGACTACCAGTCTTGAACAGTATTTGTGAAAAAAATTAGGAATTTACACATGAGTCTTTCCTCTTGTTCCTCAAAAAATATTTATTTATATAAATTCCATTTTAGGGGAGACATAAAAGACAAAGGGATACTAATAGAGAACCGATTAATAAAATCTCTGGTCCAAAAAGCCCTGCATTTGACTTTCAGTCAACCACATCACATAATTTGTCTACAAAGTAGAGATTCTAATATTTGCTGTATCATCAATAGATAAACACTCCTTGAGTGAGGATTAAGATGTCACATAAATACAGCAGAATGCAGTTCTTCCTAATGCCTTTCAAAGCCTACCAAAAAGTTAATCCATTTGAAAATAATTGCTTAATTACATGAAAAGACATGAACACCTGACTAAAATAAGATTTCACACCCTGTGGGAGAACTCGCATAGAGCTGTCTTAGGAATTTACAGAGGGAATAAATTGGACCCATAAACTTGGGGCCTCAGGTCACGTTTATCTCCATCTAAGGCTTTTTCCAACTGTAAGGGGAAAAAATTTAGCCTTGTTTTATGAGATGAAAAAGTCATAAAACATACTGCCCTTACACAACCGACTGCCTCAGATTGCTTCTTCTCTGGGCAATTATCGTGCGAGTCGCAGGAATCCAATGAATTCAGGGATGCTGTGGGCCACTGTAAAATGCCAGTGTCGGTGTTTGAAATGAAATAGATGACCACTGTCAGATGGAGGCTGGTGTCATGAACAGAACTAGCATTTACAAAGGAGCAGGTCTCTGCCTACCTATTCATTGCCCCTGTGTGTGCTGGAAACGAAGGTGCCCAGATGCAGAGGAGCTCACATTTGCCTTCTCTTGAACTTTGAACTGCTTCTCCTTTAAACACATCTTCAAATGTCACCAAGAGTTGATTACAGTTTGCCAAATTCATTCTTTAAACCTCATCTGCTTTAATGTCTCTGAAACATCACATTCGCTTCCTAAAATTCACCTTGCAGCTGTCCAGGCAAGATAACACTAGTTAGTCTTAGCCAATAGCCAGAGTTCCCTTCCACTCTTCTATAAGCTAGTCATCTAAGGCCTGCACGTCATCTCTACTATCATTTCTCTCCACTGAAGATGCCCAACCCTAGAGAAATCAAACCTCCCTCTGGTCTTTAAACTCAAGTTTCTAAAAGCTCCCATCTTTACATTTACATTTCTGAAAGCTTTCACTGATGAACTCATCAGCGCTGCCCATCTCCCACCACCCTGCACAAAAACCATCTATCAACCCTATAGATTCCTATGCTTAGTGTTAACTCTTTGTATAGTGTCCATTGCAATCAGATCTGTTTCTTGTTATTTCTTGCTACTGTACATTGTCTTCGTTGTGGTCTTTATTATTTGCCACAGTGGCCTCATAGCTACTTTAGTGTTAGCAGCTTCTTTTTGACAGCCTGATTCATTAGAAGGCAGAAGAACATGATCCCCTTTTCCTTACCACACCTGTGATTTTATGTCCTTCAAATTCAGTCATTTATTAGCCATTAAGTCACTGCTACATTTTGTTCCCCTCTGACATTGTTGATGCCTGTCTTCAAGACCTTTCAAAATTGGCTGCATGTTATGGGCTGAATCTTTTCTCCAGACTCGACAAATTCTTACACTGAGATCTTAACCTCCGATGTATTTGGAGACAAAGACTTAAAGAATAAATTGAGGTTAAAGCAGGCATAAAGGCGAGTCCCTAACCCAACAGAATGAATGGCCTACATAAAGAAGAAAAGAAGTCTGTGGATAAAGGACAGTATGCAATGCCACAGCAAGGAAACAAGCTATCCATGACCAGGAAGTCCAAAAGCAACTGAGGATACTGACACCTATGTCTTTCGACATCAAGCTTCAGAACTTCGAGAAAGGAATTTATGTTGTTTAGCTATTCAGCCTGTGGATTTCTCTTATGGTATCCGGGGGAAACTCATACACCATCACTTCTAGAACATCTTTCTGAATGTCTTGTTACCTCTGTTAAGTCCTTCCTGCTTCCTTTTACATTACTGCTCTGCCACAGATTGAGGTATCTAATAAACTAGGGTCAAGTATTCATTTATTTTCAGATTTTGAAATGTTTAATAAATATATCTCCCCTAGTCTAAACCTGAAACTTATTCAACTTTCATACTTGCTTTACATATGAAGGTGAAAGCATTTTTACTGCACCTAAGTTTTGAATGTGATATCATACTTATACTCAAAGCACTTCACATCTTCTAAAGACTATTTTATTTTTATTTTACCTGTGTTAGCACTTTGCCTGAATGTATCTGTATGCATCATTTGTGAACACAGCCTATGGAGGCCAGAAGAGTATGTTGCATCCCTGGAACCAGAGGCTCATGAACTGCACTGGACAGTGAGACAAAAACCACAGTCCTCTACTTTACTGGTTAGTAAGTACCATTAAAAGAAAGGTAAGTGATGGAAGGTAAGTGCTCTTATCTGTCCGGCCCCCATATTTAGATTTTTCTAACTTAAGAATGTTCAATCTATACTTTATTTTAAATGGGGTTTTTGTTTTTAAATAATTTTAGAATTGCTAATGTGTTTCAGTAATGGTATAGAGTTTGGGGTATATTCCCTCGCCATCTCTTACTCATAATACATTCTGTAACGTGGGAATGAACTCTGGTACAATAGCTGCTAATCTCTACCCACAAAACCTTCAATCCAAAATTTGTCTTGTCTACAAGATGTACAGGAATAAAGATGGAGCAGAGACTGAGGGAACAACCAACCAGTGACTTCCCCAACTTGAGACCCATCCCATGTATACTTGCAGACAGGAACCCACCACAACTGTTTCTTAAGAGACTTCATCCATCAACAGATGGAGGTAGAGACAGAGACACACAGCCAAATATCACGTAGAGCTTGGGGAATCTTGTGGAAATGTGGAGGATAGAATTGAACGAGTCAAAAGTGTCAAGGTCACCACAAAAAGATCTACAGAATCAACTAACCTGGGCCTATGGGGGCTCACAGACACTGTGCCACCAACCAGGGAGCATGCAGGGGCAGGACCTAGGCCCCTGAACATTGTAGCAAATGTGAAGCTTTGGTCTTCATGTGAGAGAGACCCCTAACAAATGGAGTGGGGACTGTCTCAGTCTCTGTTCCTTGGCATTGGATTCCCTTCCCTCTACCTGGACTGCCTAGTTGGGCTTCAGTGGGAGAGAATATACCTAGTTCTGCTGGGGCTAGATGTCCCAGAATGAGGTGGTACACAAAAGGGGTTTCCCCTTCTCTGAGGAGAAGGGGAGGGGCAATGGGGGAAGTGGGGGCTATGATTGGTATGTAAAGTGAGCAAAAAGAATAGTTGCTAATCCCAACAGTTTTTCTCACATGTCCTATTCTGGTCCAATGTAATACATACTCTCACCTCTCATTTAGTAGCTTTGTCTCCTTGGAAACATCCACTTTATGACATTCCTGCTTTTTTATTTATTCATCATGGTCTTTATGCTTTTTCAAGGTATAAAGTGGTTATATGTAAAATGTCATTCAAGTTTGTTTTTCACAGTGTTTTCTCCTGATTCAGTCAAGCCTCCTGTTCCTGACAACAGTATTCAGAAGAAAGGTTGGACTCTTCTCAGTGCATCAAGATGAAAAGAACCAGGCAACATTGTGCTATTTTATGGGATACCACCTTGCATGTAAGTTAAGGTAATGTCTGACAGCTTGCTTTACTATAAAGTTACTCTTTTCCCTTTAGAGTTAAAAATATCTAGAGAATATATACATATATGTATATATTTGTATGGTTTTTTGAGACAGGGTTTTTCTGTGTAGCTCCAGCTGCCCTGGAACTCACTCTGTAGACCAGGCTAACTTCAAACCCAGAGATGCATCTGACTCTGTCTCCCTAGTGCTGGGATTAAAGGCGTGCACCACCACCACTAGGCTGAGAGTGGTTCTTTTAAATTATGCAAAAATTTGTTAATCATACTTTGCCCATGATTTAGCATCAATATATAAATCTTGCCTGAAAAAAATAATTATAGAGTATTTACATAATGATGAGTCTTCTACTTTTCTCATTTTGAAAACATTTACTAAATGTCTTCTACTAAGGAAATATCTGATGGTCCTTCTCCATTATTATCCGAACATTTAATTTAAGTTTTTTTTATTTTTTTAGTTATAATCCAATACTATGCTTATTTTGAGAGGCTAGATCTTGGGTTCAGAGTCCATCTTAAAGAATTTGATCTAAGTTTGAACTCAAGTTAACTAACAGACCAATATCTAACACCAGTTTTCAGGTTTTTCCCCAATAAGTCTATACCTCCAGGTTACATGCCTGCCCCTGACACTTCACTTCCTAACCACCACCAATCAGGAGAAAAACAAAAGGTAAGCTTATGGTTTGGCTTCTAGCACCAGTCAATAATGGTAAAGGCCATACCAAATGTGTGCCACGCCAGATGCTCCCTTCTTGCCTCTATGAATGCTTGCCTAAAACTAGGCTGCCCCTTCCCATTCTGCTGCATCAGGGGTGGTGTTGTGGCCCAAGCTGGAGCTTAAATAAAGAGACACTAATGTGATTGCATCATAATCAGCTCCTTGGTAGTCTTTTGGGGTTCATGAATGCTTCCTGGCACAACAGCTGATGTTCAAATAATTCCCGTCACAGCCTTTGATTTTGGACATCCTTAAATTTGGTTCATAATCTTCTTCGTCAATACCAGCAAAATCTGCTTAACTTCTTTGCAAAGTGTGCCATCCTGACTCCGATTCCACCATACCTCTGCATCCATAGTGAGGCTTATGAGTATACTGAACCTACACGGATAATTTAGATAAGCTCTGTATCCTAAGGTCAAGTGATAAGCAGTCTTAATGCACCTGAAATTTAATTTCTTCTTGACATGTAACTGCATACTCAAGCTCCTGAGGTTAGACCGTGTACACATATCACTCTACTCAGTATGTTTGTATCTCTGATTCTAATCCTACATCTCAGGGTTAATCCTAATCTCTGTTCCTTATTTCTGCTTCTTTCCCTGACTATGTGAAGCCTGGCTCTCATTCTATGTGACACATTACTTAATATTACTTTCTAAAAAAAAAAAAAAAATCACACTAAATTATGTCCAAATCGCTGCTCATACTCATTGAGAAACAAACTTAATAAACATAGTATAACATCTATACCCATTTGCTGTATTTAATCTCACAGTATTAAACCAAAATAATGTTTCACATGCTAGTTTTTTCCTTTCCTACCTCCTCTGTTCACTTGTAGAAGAGTTAAACACACACTTAACTATGTTCCCCTGTTGGAGGTTTCCTCACATCAAGGTTGCTTTTAATTGCTTTGTTTGAGTTTCTTTGTAAACATACCCTTGCTAGAATATCCATCGCATCCTATGTGAGTAATATTTTCTGTTGATAAAGACAAGACCACTGCTCAAAAGCAGCTCAATAAATATTCCCTTACTACAGAAATTCCATTGTCACAGACAGTAGGCCAAATACAACCAATAATCCTATTTTAAGTAATATTTTCCAGTATTCGGCAAGTATTTATTTTTAACTTCAAAAACTACTTACAAAACACTAATAATTATTGCCCCACATCCAAAAATTGAAAGGACAGGATTAGAACTCTAAACTCACATTTGCAGATGGCAGTAACTGGAGAGAACTAAGAAGTGATTACCTGCCTGAAAATTATTCAAACTAACTTCTTTCCTGCTTCCTGGCCCTTCCCACTTTCTTCACTTTCATCCAGTGTGGGACATGGTGGACGATCTGAGGGGAATGCAACTGAGTAACAAGTTCAGGTTAGATGAACATATTAAAACTATAGGACCACCTATTGGTTATTTTAGGTATAGAAAAAATTTCAAAGTACATTCTGGACAAAACATCATTAAATTCTAAAAACATCTCCATGAGGGGAATAAATTTCTCCTGTTTTACTAAAGAGACAAAGGAGACCCCAAAAAGTTAACTTAATGAAGAATGACAATTTGATCAGGGATTCACAGTCCTTAAGGATGCCAGATGGTAAGAACAGATGGGATGACAACATCTAGGTGATTAGAAAAGTCTGCACAGAAAAAGATCACAGAAAAACTGGAAAAGATTTTAAAAAGAAGAAAACTTTCGGAATAGTAAGATATACAATAAGAAAAAGAGAACAGAAGGATAAGAAAGTAGTTACAAGAACAGCTGGGAATGAAAGCAAAGCCCTAACCAGAAACTATCAGACACCGAGCAAAACGTGAAGAAGGTAAAGGAAGCTGCAGAAGCAATAAGACCCCAGACAGCCATTGTAGACTGAGGACTGTCCATACATGCTTTGCAGCCCACAGCCAAGTGCTCATTAGATAGACAGGCAGCCAACCGCTTCACCAGCGTGCATTAAATCAACTGCACATAACTGGTGTACTTAGTTATCCTACCTCTACTGTGGGCTGTCTAAAACAAAGCCTTGAAAATGTGGATGGATGTTAATTACTCCTGTTGAAATCATACTCCTCGGTCATTTCCTTGAATATATTCTCTTCTTGTTCCTAACCGTGGCAATCAGGCCTGCTCTGGGTTACTCTGTGTTGCCAGGAATTACTCCCTTTTGTTATAAAACAACAGTTTTGACCTGACTCACTTCACTCTGAGCACATGAATGACTGAATGATTTACACAAGTCCCATCGAGACACTATGAGTCACAAACAGATAATAGTTCTTTAATGTCAATAAATATCTATATCATGGATATATCAAATCAGATTAGAAACAGCAGACACTTGAGCTTATCAATCATGCCTTGGATAACCCTCTCCCATCGGAGACTGGAAAAGAAAGAGATGTGACAGGCATGTGGACCTATCTCTTGGTTACTTGCTATGAGCCTCATTTTGGAAAGTTATTTCCATGAAGGACATTTGCCTCTGTCCCTTGCCTCTGTCCCATCTCATGTGAAGTTTCTTCCACTCATGACATTCAGTCCACTTCAAGACACTTCAAGCAACTTTACCACCCAGACCGAGCTATGCACCTCTGCTCTGTATTCCAAACAACCCCTTGCCTGCAGCTTAACAAACTTCTCATCAGAACCCTACAGAACTTCCCCTTGTGCCCATATGGCTCATCTCCTCCCATATTCAGAACAGCCTCTATCATGCAAAAGACTCTAACCCTTTCTTAGCAATCCAGTAACACATACATGTATGTGGCTGGCTGGTTGGCTGGCTGGCTGGCTGGCAGATAGATAGATAGATAGATAGATAGATAGATAGATAGATAGATAGATAGATAGATAGATAGATAGA
>BDUI01000309.1:140047-162904 GCA_002335545.1 Apodemus speciosus | reverse complement strand
GGGGAGGGGAGGGGGAGGAGTGCAAAATTCACATTTTACCTAACTATGACTTTACATGGAAGACCTAGCAAACTTTTAAAAGCCCAACTAGTGACAAAGGAACAAAGAAAACTTGACCCAAATACATCATAGAATATTAGCCGGAATGAAATTCAGTGCTTTGTGAAAATAAGGACAGGACTGAAAAGCATTATGTTACATGAAATAAGTCAGCTCTGGAAAGAGAATTACCACATGGTCTTGCTCATGTGAAGGAGCAAGCACAACAGCTGTCCTGAGAAACCAGGGAGTTGGGGGAGGGAGAGGAGGTGGAAGATTGATCAGTGAAAACTGAGTTACAATTAGATAGGAATTGGATGCTGTTGTGTTATTGCCAAGCACAACTATACAAAATGATAATTTACTATATATCTCATTAAACAGAAGGAGTAGTCAGGTTTTGATGGAATATGGTAACAAAACATGTGAAAGAGAACAACTGAAAGGGGCAACGTGAGCTGGAGCTGGAGCTCAGCGGAGAGCACCGCCTAGCACGAGCAGGGCCTTGGATTCAGCCCCAGCCCACACACACACAGACAAGCGTGCACGAACACATTCTCTCTCTCTCACTCTCATTCTCTCTCTGTCTCTCTCTGTCTCTCTCTGTCTCTCTCTGTTTCTCTCTGTTTCTCTCTCTAACACACACATACACACACACACAAACATGAATGATGAACAGATTAGTTTGGGTGGTAGTCTCAGAGATTTTAGTCCATGGCATTTGTCTCTGTTGTTTCTGGGCCTGGGAGGCAATATGTAGCCCAGCAGGCTATCAGTTCATGAGGCTAAGCAAAAAAGAGGAGACAGAGGCAGGGGATAAAATGCTCTTTCTCCCAGCAGAAGTTTCTACCATCTCCCCATGGCCATAAAGCACTGATGCCATCAATCGATCAATCCTGGATAACATTAGAATCCCAATCATCTCTGAACATGTGCAGTGAGGACCAAACTTTTCACCACATGAGCATTCAGGGCTATTTCAGATCAAAGCCATAATTAACATGTTCTTTTGAAATATGAATAATTGAGGAAAGAGACATTTTTAACCTGATCTACACATCATACAACAGATCCACATAGGCAAATATAACAGTTCTACACAAATAAATGCAATGCTTTGTTTTTCGTCCATCAATTTTAAAATGTGACTTAAATATTGCTTGTTAAACCTCCAGTTATTTTAACCTTTTCATATGCTCAAAACACAGCTACCTGCTGAACTCTATAGTCATAAATTATCATGAACATATTAAAAACTGTTTATAAATACTTTAGAAGATTTGTTCTCTAAAACCAAGATAAAAAGTAGGTAGATATACATAGACTCTAAAAATGATACTTCAGGGGCCAACAAGATGGCGGTTCATACTATAAAGACTCTTATGATTAACCTGAGCTCTGAATCCCATGTGGTAGAAGGAGCAAGCTGACTCCCTTGGGTTGTCTTCTGAGCTCCACATGTGTGTCATGGCACAGGAACTCGCATACACACAAAAATATATAAATAATAGGGTTCAGAGAGATTGCTCAATGAATAAAAATGAACCCAAGTTCAGTTCTCACCTCCCACATAGCAACTCTCAACTGTCTGTGACTCCAGTTAAGGTTCCCTGGACCACTCTTGACCTCCAGAGACACCAGACACATGCATAGTACACATGCATATAAGCAAACAAAACACTTGGGACAATGAAGTGGAAGCTTCTGGATATGTCAGGTGTTTTGCTTATACAGAGTCACATGGTGTTTTGTTGAGGCAAGACCTGTGGGAAGACACATGATGCCTGGAGGAGCATAAATAAGACTCAACAGACAGTGACAGGTGCTTTCATAGCTAGCTTTGCAACACTTCATTGGTCTCCCATCTTCAAGATCTTCTCTTTGTAGAGAGAGGAGTGGCAAAGAGCTTCTCCTGGCATCCTGACTGGTTCTGGTTGCTCCCGTTGACTTGTGCAGATTCAGGAAAAATCTGGCAGTTTCTCCTAGATTGTGCCACTGCTGCCAATTCATGTGTGGTATCCTGACAATACTGAACTGCACTGCTGGTATCCTGACAAACAGATTGTAGTTGCCTCAAAGAACTACTTCTAAACAGGTCCACAACCCCTTGCCTATTTACCATCTTTTCTCCCCTACCTTTGGGCAGTGGGCTAGAAGGGGCGGGTGGGGGGGGGCTTGGGGGGTACAAAGCATTTGAAAACTCTTACTAAAAGTAGGTTTTGAAAAATCTTAGGGCAAGGAAGGGGTTCTAGGGAGGGGAGCTGGGAGGATCTGAAGGGAGGACAGAAAGTGATGTCTTTCTATTTTATTAAAAAATAAATTCTGGGGGAAAGGAGTTTACAATTAATACTGAAACATTTGATATTTATGAATACTAAACTGTAAAATATACTGATTTTGATTTTAAAAGTGTACTAAATAAACAAATCAGTTCAACAGATATTTGACACTCTCTCTCTCTTCTAAATCCTGGGACTACAAAACTAAATGAGGCATAACCTCCACCTTGAACACATTCAGAATCTAGAAACCTGATAATAAACAACTGTGATATCACATGGTAAAGCAATGACAAAATTGTGTGCAAGATGCAGAAATGGGAGGCAGACCTGGAAAGAGACAGCTTTGAAGAATTTGACTTTCAAAGATTAAAAATGACTCGGAGGACAAAAAATTGCTAACCAGAAAAAATAAATAGCAAGTCTTGAAATATTAAGAAATGTAGAAAGACAAAAGATAAGCAAGAAAATTATCATGGCCAGACTGTCCTAACTTAGATATGTCTACATATCTAGTGGCTAGAGCCACAGCTTTGCAGGACATAACTCAAGAATGGTACACATTCCTCACTCCAAGAAGCTGATATGGGAACATAGCTATGTAATTAGAAACCCGACTATATAACATAACAAGATACCATCTTTATTTTTTGAAAAAGCAAACACTAAAAAAGAAAACATAATAGAAAAAAATAAACTCAAAATTATAGATCAGCATCATTTCCCCACCTCTCCATCCTAAGAACCAAGAGCTCCCAGTCAAAAACCTTGAGAAATGCTGTCTAATAAAAGCTTGTACAGTGGGTCTCTGCAGTATGTAGGACCACCATCCATTTCTTAACATGGGCAACTAACATTCCTTTCATAATAGTCTTAAAAGTATCAGGGCTAGGAACTTAGCTCACTTATAAAGCATTTTCTAAGTAAGCACAAGGTCCTAAAGTCAGTTCTCAGTTCCAAAAGTAGAAATTTAAGCTACATTGCATTTTTAAGAAATTATTTCATCTCCAGAAGAGAGCCTTAGTCAAAAACAAAAAAAAAGAAAAGAAAAGAAACATTGTGTGACATGACATGTACTATAAGTGAGTAGAAACACTGACCTTTTTTACCTTTGACCATGGTAAACTAATGAATGGCACTGTCCTAGTAATAGTCAGTGGTCCAAAGCTGGACCTGAATAATGACACCAAACTGAAGAAAAACAATTGCCCCATGAGTGAGGAAAACCACTGTCTTCCTCTACTTCTCTCCCTGGAACTTGGGAACAAATACAACTTATTAATAGATCAAACTTATTAAACCTACAACTACAAGAACTAACCAAAGGGGGATATATTCAAGGTAGGTGGTAAATAAGAAGGAGGGGATGGGCAACCGCAATCTTTGATGCCATCATTGAATTCCTGGATTACCCAATGCTGAAGAGTAAGACCTAAATCATGGTACCTAGGAACTCATCTCTTAGGGAAGAAAGCACACAGGTAAGAATTTCCATGGGCAGTAAAAAGCATCATAGTAGAGATGAGTGTAGATCTGAGAAACAAAGAGGATGTTGTCCTCAGTAAAGGCCAGAGAGAGGCTCAGAGTGTGCTCCCTAGTTTTCAAAATGAAGAGGGTAGTCTGTAAACACATTTTATTGTACTATACTGACCTTTACTAAATGTTTCATCCTATAGCCTTACAAAGTCATATAATTATAAAAAGTAAAATATTTTTTAAAAACTTAAGTGCTGACAAGCATCTCAGAAATTTCATATGAATTGAGCCAAGGTCTCATACCTGCTAAGCATCACTCTCTCACTGACCTAAACCCCGATTCCTACAATCATTTATCTTGTTTCAGAAAAGTTTCAATGGACATTATGAGTGGCCATGACTGGATCCTTTGAAAACATAGCCAAAATGGTAAGTTTTCATAAAGACAATCAGCCTTGTAATTATAGCTCAGAAAACTGTATCTTTAATATACCTGGACCTTTCTCAGTTGTTAAATTTTCAGTTGTATTATAAATCCACTTGGTTTGGGTTTTGTATTAATTAAAGGAGATTCATAAATGTATAATTGGTGAGATCATGTATTACCTGGAAACACTATGGCTAGCTAGCTTACTTCTCCACCTAATAATTTGTTAAGTACTCTTACAAGCAAGTTTCTCACTACATACTAATGTGCTGAACAGTCCTAATGGCTTCTCAAGGTCAGAGACTTAGAAAGAGATAACTTGAAACCGAAATCCATGTTGAAACAATTGAGATTCCAGGAATAAAATTTAATTTATATTAATATATAATATAAAGTATTATATATAATATAGTATACTATATGGTATATGTTATGTACATGTTATATATGGTATATGTTATATAATATATGACATATATTAAATATTCTTCCAACTTCATTGAACTTCTTTTGATCTGTGTTGATGGATATAGAAACAGTCTCCCATATTTCATCTTGGCAAAGTGGAAATAGATGTGAAAGTGTCATGTGCATTCATTATTAAAGCTGAATCACCTTCTCTGCAGAGCAAAGGCTTCTTCTATTAGCAATATTTTGACTATCTTTACGCCAGAATCTTCATTTTGACAGTCGTGCAGCTGTGCAATTTTGCAGCTTCCTGAGCTAAACTCCAGAGGCTGAGAGTCCATGCCAGCTGTCTTTCAATTTCTCATCAACTCTCTTGGTGTTTTGTCAGCTGAAAACTTTTGCAGTTTCCAAGGCCTGAATTCATTAGATAAGGGAAATGGGTCATCTAAATCTTAGCTAGACTCAGCTGCTGTAGACACTCGCCACTCCAAATTCCCTTCAAGACTGGACTAGAAATAGACCCCAAGGGTTTGGGACAGTGTTGGTATTTGATGATACCTTCACAGCAGCAGCTGCTGAAACTGTGTGTGCCTCAATAAAAATTTCTGTTTTAAATTCTTTTTCCTTCACATTTGCTGTAGAAAATTGGATCCCAACAGCTTCAACCATACGGCAAGAAGGTGACTTCAAGTTCCAGTGGGAGAGCAGATGAGAGGCAAGAGGCTTGTCACTAAGGCACCTTTAAAAAATGGCTGTTAGAAGGAGAAAAATCTATCTTATTTTTAAATAGTTCTCTGGCATCCAAAAGCAGATAGAAGACAGATTGCCAGGATCATTAAGGAAGCTGGAAAACAAAGCTTAGAGCAACAAAGGGAGATTCCTCTGAGAGAGAAACTGCCTGATTATCACAAGCTGTCGCAACTCAGCTGTATTTTGGAACCCTGTGCTTCTCAGATCTGTGGAGACCCAGCCCTGCCCACAGCTCGTTATTAGACAGAAATGCTTAGTGTCTGCACTTTAACTGAAAGGGGRAAACAAATGATACAAGGAATAAGAAGACACAAATGAGTATTTCATCTTTGAAAGATGAAGATCTGATTCAGCCTTACCTGCTGAAAGGAAATTCCCAAGACAGTGATGGGGGAGCTACAGATTCTAGATACTGGAGAGAAGTAGAAATGTCATCAACTGAACTTCAGATTATGTGAAGAACTTGCATTTGTTTATTGTCGGCTGCTTTTCTACTAAACACTTACAGCAGTGAAACAAAGCATGTCCTTCAGAGTCAGCATGGGCCACTGCACAGTCCACTCACAACTTCCTGTAAGACCTGAGGCATGGTGTTGATACTTTCTGAACTAGGTGCCTTATCAGAAAAACGTGAATAGTATTCTATTTACCGTGTTGCTACTGGAATTGAGTGAGGTACAATGTACATCAGGTGCCAGGAATGCAATACATGAACAATGAGTACAAACAATTAATTCCCAGTGGGTACCATGGTGTAATGATTGTACATGCATTGAGCACCTTAAATTCATAGCTCAGGACAATGACTAAATCCAGTCTTCAGAAATGCTCGAGAATGGGAGTGGTTATTGAAGCTCAATTTTAATATAGCACTTTGACATTTGGGATGGGAGGCAGAAAACATCTACTAGGCAACTAGATCTTTACAAGAGAACTCATAAGTTACATGACAGTGTTGTCCCATGGTGCTTTTTCCAATGACAGAAACAGTCTATTCCTCATATATATGACTTACTGAGACATGAAATGTAGCTACTGTAACTAACTGAATTTCTTAGTTTTATTTTCTTTAAATCTCCCATTTTCATAGTCAATTGTCTCTAATGTTGCCAAATTTAATAGCATACCTCTATACTGATTGACACTTTCACTAGAAGATCTAGAGAATATAAAAGAAAAATAGAATAAAGTCAATAAAGGTTCAGTATAGGGTCTAGAGCGATGGCTCGGTGACTAAAAGCAGACTGAAAGACTCATCTAAAAAAAAACATCAAGTCTTTGAGGAAATAAATTAAAGAAGATGAAAAGATCTCCCCCTGCTCACGGTCATCCTCCCAAGGGCAATCTATAGGCCCAATGCAATCCCTGTCAAAATTCTAACACAATTCTTCACAGATGTTGAAAGAACAATTCTTAGCTTCATATGGAAAAACAAAAAACCTGGAATAGCTAAAACAATCCTGAATAGTAAAAGAACTGCTGAATGCATCCAATCCTCATTTCACGTTTACTACAGAGCTATAGTCATTTTTTAAAAAAACACATGGTATTGACCCAAAAACAGATATATTGATCAATTGAATAAAATTGAAGCACTAGACATAAATCCACACATTTCTGGACACATGACTTCTTTTATAAAGATGCCAGAAATACACACGGGAAAAAGAGATAGTATCTTCAACAAATGGTGCTGGTCAAAGTAGATGTCTGCATGTAGAAAAATCCAAATAGATCTATATTTATCACTATACACAAATCTTAAGTCCAAATGACTCAAAGACCTCAACATAGAACTACATATACTGAACCTGATAGACGAGAAAGTACGGAATAGCCTTGAAGTGATTGGTACAAGAGAGGACTTTCTGAACAATCACCATTAGCACAGGTACTATAATCAACAATTAATAAATGGGACCTCATGACACTCTTTGACATATAGCTAAAGGATAATTTATACCACCACAGAAATGAACAATCATGTTCATTTTTACTTTATTCATAATAACAAAAAAACTGAAAGCAACCTAGATATCCCTCAACAGAAGAATAAAGAAAATGTAGTACATTTACATAATGGTGTACTACTTCATTTTTAAAAAATAATGACATCATGAAATTTTCAGGAAAATGGATAGAACAAGAAAAAAATTTTCAGACCCAGAAAGACAAATATGGTATGTATTCATTCATATGTTGATACTATCCATTGACCAATCGATAACCAAGCTACAATCCATATATCTAGAGAGGTTAAGTATAGAGGAAGGGACTAGATGGGACATGTGGATCTCCCTGGGAGAAAAGCATAGAATAGATTTTATGGATGGACTGGGGGCAGCAAGATACAGGAATGGAATAATCTGGTGAGTGGAAGAGGAGATGAGGTTATGGAAGGGAGTGTGGGGAGAGATAGCTGGAATCAAGGGGGATTCAAGGGGGTGGTATGGAAACCTAGTGCAGTAAAAGCATCCTAAAATACATGAAGGTGAGCCTAATGAAAGAAGAAAAATGGAGCCCCAACTGGCCATCTCTTGTCACCAAAGGAAGCTTCCAGTTCCAGGACTGAGTTACATACAACTGTGTTGTTGGTCAAAGACATACCATGGAAACCCCCAAACAACCCAGGCTGTTGCCAAAACAATACAGGTTGCTCTCCACAAAATGACAGCAAGGCCCCATTGCTGAAGACCACACCTACACAACTCATTAAACATGGAGAAGCTAAGCTGTAACCTACATAGAACGTTCACCCCTATATTCTAGTCTCTTTGGTATGGGAAGATACTTTGCAGGGTACCAAAAAAGAAATGTAAACACCAAACAAGCCACAAAACCTTTGATCTGCAATGCTATCCTACCTGCAAAATATGCTAGAGCAATGGTAGCACAATGCTTGTGGGAGTAACCAACCAATATCTGATTTGATTTAAGGCCCACTTTAAGAAATGGAACCCATACTCCATACTGCATGTGTGACCAACAACCAGAGACTAGATAGCCCAGAGACCTAAGGTAAAACCAAATACCCCAGGAATTTTTTAAAAAAAAAAAGTAGTAATAAAATGGCTCCTAATAATACTATCCTAGGCTCATAGATCGGTGCCTTATTTGGTCACAATCAAGGAAGCTTCTCCCTGCAGTAGATGGAAACAAATACAGAGTCACACAGTCAGACATTATCCAGAGAGAGAGAGAGAGAGAGAGAGAGAGAGAGAGAGAGACCTTGGAACGTAGAGCTTTAAATGGGATATCTTCATCAAATCCCTCACCTCAGAGCTGAAGGAATCCCTTGGAAGAGAAGGCAGAAAGAGTCTAAGCCAGAGGGAATATAGGACAACAATAGCCTGATGAATCAACTAAGCAAGGTGCATATGATCTCACAGAGATAAAAGCACCAGGATTCATAGGGTCTGCATGGTCTGCACCAGGTCTTCTGTGTATATATTATAGTTTTTAGTTGAGTATTTTTATGGGACTCCCGAGTGTGTAAACAACTGCCTAATTCTACTGCCTTCTCTTGGGGCTCTTTTCCTTCTGCTGGCTTGCCTTGTCCAATTCCAGAATGTGATGGGTTTTGTTTTATCTTATTATATTTTATTTTGTTACATTTTGTTGTTATCTCCCAGAAACCTGATTTGTTTTCTAATGACAGAAAGGGAATGGATCTGGATGGGAGTGGAGGTGTGCAGAAACTGGAAGGAGGGGAAACTGGAATAAGGTAATGTCATATGATAAAAGAATTTCTTTTCAATAAAATGGGAAAGGATGATGTTATTCCAGAAGTCCTGGGTTCAATTCTTAGCATCCACGTGGGTAGCTCACAACCATCTATAATTCCAGTTCTAGAGTATCTGACACCCTCTTCTAATCTCCTCATGCAAGTTGTGCACAGACCTACATGCAAGCAAAACACAGTATGCACATAAAATAAAATGTTTTTAAAATGTGTGTTCAATATAGGTATCAAAAAGTCTGCTCCCTTAATGCAATCCCTGTTTCTTTAGAACGATCATATGTACCAAGCTATGAGGAACCAGTGTTTTCCCTACTGAAATCAGCAAGGAATAAGGGCGATAGTAACATAGTGTACTAGGATACCTGAATAGCTTTCCCAGAATCCTCAGATATGATTGCCAGGTGTTTGATAAAACAAAATACACCAACAAACTCTTTAGGAAGTCCTGCTTATGTGACCTTCCCAAGAGGGTATTCCTGATCTAACTCAATGCCAGTAGGAGCCAAGTTTAGAAGAACTTTCAAAAGTTCTAGGCTGTCAACAGGAAGCCTGGAATGTGGCTGTTTTTGATGGACGTGCAGCCTGAAAATCCTCATTTCCTCTTCTTTGGCATAATCCTTGTAGATCAATAAATATTCATCTCTCTTTGCCATGGACTGAATATCTTCATAGGTTCTAGAGGCTAAAACATCTTTATGGGGCCATTATATTACCTCTCACATATATGTGCATGTAAGGGCACACAAATTCATTTATAGATGATACATAGGTGATTGATAGATAGATAGATAGATAGATAGATAGATAGATAGATAGATAGATAGATAGATGTGTAGATAGATAGATAGATGATAGATAGATAGATAGATAGATAGATAGATAGATAGATAGATAGATAGATAGATGATAGATAAATGGATGGATGGATGATAAGTGATAGATATCATTTAATTTGAGGACTCATGGTTCAGAAAGTTTTCCATGCCCATCATAACAGAAAGTATGACAACAGAAAGCTTGGCATGGACGCAGCAGCTGAGAGCTTATGTCTGATTCAAGGCCAAGGCAGGGAGAAGAGAGCTCAAACAGCACTTTCTGGTGCCACCACTGAGCACACAGCAATTCTAGTGGCACTGTGTCACCCACTACCATAATAGTAGCAAACAAGTCGTTTTCTCCAGCACTTCAACGATATCACACCACTGTATTACAGTTCATGTATTACACATGATTGTGTCTTCAGTTCTATATATACTAGGTCCTTTTTCTCTATCTACCTTCAAGATTTTCTTTTTGGCAAGTTATGTGTATTAGCTTATTTTATGTTCTTTGGTTTGGGGCTCTAATTGGCTCTTTAGTTTGGTATCCTGTCATTAACCTTTAAAACATGAGCCATTTTTATGTTTTATTACATTTATTTATGTGTAAGAGGAGACACACAACTGCCACATATGGAGCTCAGAGAATATTTTACAGGAGTCAGATCTCTTTTTCTACTATGTGGTTCCCCAAAATAGAAATGACATTATCAGGCTTGACCAAAAGCACGTTTGCCCACTAAGACATCTCACCAGCCCTCAGCTATTATTTTCTCAAATGCTTTATGCATCCTTCTTCTCAGAGATTCCCATCATATATACTTGATAATCTCCTATTGTCATCAGGCCACAGAGCTTCTGTCTTATTATATAACTAACCTATTATTTCTCTGCTACTGTGTTGGGTTTTGTTTGTTTTTATCATTTTTGTTGAATATTTCTCAAAATTTTCATCTGATCCTACATGCTGTTTACCATTTCTAATTGAGCCTAAAACACAGTAACTATAATTAGAGAGTGTCCTGCTCACTTTTCCAAGTCTGGTTATGTTTACTGGTTTGGCTCTTGATATTGTATTTCCTTCTGATTTGTATCCTTTTCAATTTTACTTGAAAACAAAGGTAAAAGTATTTTATATCAGAAAATAAAGAGACTGTTCCTTCTATGAGAATGTATAATTAGGGATTTAGTCAATCTGACCAGAATTTGGGCTGTGTTTTAGCTTGTTATTTGTGCATTTGACACTTTGTGCTCCATAAGCATAGAATCTTAATTCATAGCTTAGGCTCTATTACCTCAGTTCTCAAAGGTTCAAAAGAAATTGTTAATTTTCAGATGATACATTAATATTGGGGTGTCAGGGGTTTAGGATCTCAAAAACTTGATGGCCACCAAAGCTACCCTAAGCCAATGACGTTCAGGTTTTTATCTTACATATTCAAAGAATGAATTCACAGATCATAGAATGTGAGTTTTAGAGAGAAGTTTATTTACTATAGATTCATAAATGGAAACTTGGGAGAGGTGGCAAGAAGAAAGATATAGAGAGGTAAGAAGAGGAAGAGAATGAATGAGAGAGAGACAGAGAGAGAGACAGAAAGAGAGAGAGACTTAATGTAGGGTCCTAGGAAATAAGGCACTGTGGAGCCCCTCTGCCTTGGGGTCCATAGGTTTTGCTGGAAGGAAGAAGTAGCAGTTAGAATGAGCTGGCCAGTCTCCTTACCATTCCAGGTGTCTAGGTGCCCCAAAATCTCATTCATATCTTCAGTATCATTTCCAAGAAAGTGCCACTTTCCTTTTGTGCCTTCCAAGAAAGGCAAAAAAAGATAAAGAAAAATAACTGGTTCCCTATGTCTTGATATCATATTAGCTATTTCGTCTCTTGATTTCCTATGTCAAGTCAAATGACCTCATATCAGTAAACACTCTTTCAAGTATTAAAATTATTATTTTCTTTTTGATAGTATAATATAATTACATTATTTGCCCCCTTCCTTTCCTCCCTCCAAATCCTGTCACAGACCTCTTTTTTCATATTGATGTTCTTTTTCATTAGTTATTATGCACACACACACACACACACACACACACATACACACAAACAAAACACACTTCTAAATACATAAATATGACCTGTTCAGTCTGTAAAATGTTACTCATATGTTTGTTTTCATGTCTGAACATTTGGTAATCAATGGATGTGCTCCTTTCAAGGATAGACCATTTCTCCTGCTCTCAACATTCCTTAGAGGCTGTAGTTCCTTGTATGGGGTTTAAACCTTGTGGGCCTTCCCCTGTCCATATCAGCAAGTCTATGAGAAAGCCTAAGCAATTAAAAATGCAAAGATCTTTTCAAAAGAGAGATGGGAAAGATCCAGAGAAACTGAGTTTTCTGTGAGACTGTGTCTCTAGGGATATCAAAACTATCTCTTAATCATCTTTATTTTCTCAACCTCTTGAATCAGCACCTTTAGGATCCAGCTCCATTGATATACTCTGGGTTCCTGCTGGTATACATTGGCTAAATCATTCAAATCCCCTTCCCTTTACTAGATCATCAGGATATCTCCAGTAGTGTAGCAGAATTTTCCCTGTCCAATCACTTTAAATACAAAACAAGAAGCCTGTGATTTGAACTTCTACTGGGTGCCCTGTAAACACCAATTATCACTGAACTCCTATAAAAGAAAATGTTTGGGGTATGGTACAAAACTATTTTGCCCTTTGTCAGAAAGTTGGGCTTCTTGCTTCCAAGGAGAGACTCCGACTTTCACCCTTGACCTTCTAAATGGTCATGAATCATCCTCAACCTTTATCAGTCTTTCTCTATGTTTCGATCCATCTAGGAACAACCATTCTACTTAAAGCACCATTCTCATCAGCCCCTTAAATGCCCGCTGGGTCTCAGCTTCCACTGTGCTTCCTCCCATAAGTGCCCCATCATAGCTTACCACTACTGAAAGTTGTAATGACTATAGTGCAGCAGAGGCCAGGCCCCATCAATGACTCCTCTATTCGTGAGGATGGTAAACCAATGCTTTGTCCGAGCTCATAATATGTTTCCTTGGGGTCCCTCTTTTCTTGCTACTAAGTAGAACAGCGTGAGCAAGGCTGGTTGATAGATTAAAACTTCAGTGATGTAGAGAGATCGGACTGTGTAGGCAAACCACTTGAGGACCTCTTTAGCCCATTTAATAACCACTTACTGACCCTCCCTCTATATGCCTACCATCTTTGTGTCCCTTATGTAAATGTTTTAGCATGTACTAACAGACCTCTAGTTTTCACCAACCAAACAACTAAGAATGTGATCTGGCTGAGATTTATCTGAGGCCTGTAACGTACTTACTTCATATGCTTACCAACGTATTTGAAAAGTATGTTAATGTCTGGTTTCTTTGTTCCATTAACTTCATGGAATTCCACCTCACTGAAATATGGAATTTGGGAAAATCTGAAATCTATGATCCTAGGCTGTAGTTCTAGAATAAACTATCTTTGTTGTTCCTGTGAGGTGAGAGATATTTTCTTTTGACAACAACAGATTTCCCCAGTTTCATCTCTGAAAATAGTTTCTGTGGCTCCGATGTTTGCTACAGAAGGTATAATATTTTTTCAGAATGGAATGGATACAGAAAATGTGGTATATTCACACAATGGACTACTACTCAGCAATTAAAAACAATGAATTCATGAAATTTTTAGGCAAATGATTGGAACTGGAAAATATCATACTAAGTGAAGTAACCCAATCACAAAAGAATACACATGGAATGCAGTCACTGATAAGTGGATATTAATTAGCCCAGAAGCTCTGAATCCTCAAGACATAATTAATATATCAAATGATTCCCAAGAAGAAGGAAGGAGAGGTCCCTGGTCCTGAAAAGGCTTGATGCAGCATTGTAGGGGATTACCAGGACAGAGAAATGGGAGGGGGATGATTGGGGAATGGGCGGAGGGAAGAGGGCTTATGGGACTTATGAGGAGGGGGGAACCGGGAAAGGGGAAATCATTTGGAATGTAAACAAAGAATATAGAAAATAAAAAATAGCTTCATTATGGATTTAAACTTTCTACAAACCTGTAGAGAAGTCAAGTAATAGATGTTACTATCTAAATAATTACTCCTAATGGATATGCATGTAAACAATCTCTGTTGTAAACTTCTATTTCAATTTATGACTTGGTATTTGTGTGAACCTGTGATGAACTTTGTAACATGTGATCATGTATCCTGAAAGATGTATAAGTACTGAAACAATAGAGAAAAGCTGCCTTTTTTCCTCCTTCTCTCTCTCCTGCTCTCTCTCACTTTTTACCTTTTCCCACTTAGAAGAGTTTTTCCCTTTCTCCACTTTGGATCTTTCCACTTTTCCCTCTTAGATAGCTTTCACAGGAAACTCTTTACAACTTAGTAATAAATTTATTAACCACTTCAAAAAATATTTCTTGAGAATAACTGTGGAGTCCTAAAGGAAAACTGGCTGGCTAGACAAAAACAAAAATTAAAAACATTTTTGAATGTCATTCTTGTTTTGATTTTTCTGTTTTGTTGTTGTTGTTGTTGTTGCTTTTTGTTTGTTTTGCTTTGCTTTGATTTTTTTTAATTTAGTCAGGATCTCTTATATCCCAGACTTGCCTTGAACTAGAAACAGTTTAAACAGAGAAAGACTAGAAACCAAGTGTTAAACCTCTATGATAAAGCTTTACCTGAAACACAAAGGTATATTGAGCCTCTGGAGAAGTTAGCCAGAAAAAAGTAGGACCACAACCTGCAACAAGCTTCTCTAACTACCATGCACAGAGCTGGTTCCTTTGAAAATGCCCTCGAGCCCTAAAAAAGTTCTGTTCATATTGAATTTAGTCTGCCTATAGGTAATGGGTGCAATTGCTTAGAATAGGGAGAATCTGGGGAGAAGAGTTGCAGCTCAAAGGAAATAGATTTTCCGTTTAAATTACTTGAAGTTGACAGCCTAGAAAGTACTTGGCCTTTCCAAGCAGGCCTATCAACAAGCAGGATTTGAACAAAGATTTTTAACATACACTGAAAAATGCTAAACAGCCCTATATTCTTTTTAAAATTATGTATCTTTTAAAATCTATTTTTAAAACTTTAAAAATATTTTAAATGTATTAATTAAATCAATTAAATATGTTTTTAAATTATTTTTTAAAATATGTATACTTTTAAACTATTATATCTTGCATGTATATCTGTGCATCCTGTGCATGTCTGATGCATGTGGAAGCCAGAAGAGGGTATCAGAGCCTCTGGAACTGGAGTCATAGATTGTTGTTACCTGACATGTATTTGCTTGGATCTGATCTCAGGTCCTCTGGAAAAGCAACTACTGCTTTTAACCACTGAGATGTCTCTTCTGTTCATTTTAGATTGTAAACTTTCCTACTCCCCTATCCCTTTATAATTAAATTTATGACATATCAGAATTTCTATTTTACCAAGGGGCTTCAGACAGTGTGAGAGACCTCTGGGACTGAGCAGGTCCTCGCCTAGGGTTAGCTCAGTTAAGGCAGGGCCCTGAGTATCTGAATCCACATAATGTAGCAATGAGAGTGAAACAAAGGCTAAAAATGCTCACTTCAGCTAAGGGCAGTGCCTAGGCAGAGGCTCAGCTGTGAACTCTCAGCAATCAAATCTCTCTGCAGCTTCAGGAATGAGTCCTTAGGAAAAAATACAAAAAAAGAAGTGGAGTCTTGAGTTCTGAAAAGAGCTGTGTGCAGCACACTCCAGCTTCTGCTACAAAGGGTGCCCGTTGGAATAGAGCCTGTAAGACCACAGATCCTCCAGCATTGGTAATAGAGCCTGTAAGATCACAGATCCTCCAGCATTGGAAATAGAGCCTGTAAGACCACAGATCCTCCAGCGTTGGAATAGAGCCTGTAAGACCACAGATCATCCAGCGTTGGAATAGAGCCTGTAAGACCACAGATCGTCCAGCGTTGGAATAGAGCCTGTAAGATCACAGATCGTCCAGTGTTGGAATAGAGCCTGTAAGACCACAGATCGTCCAGCGTTGGAATAGAACCTGTAAGACCACAGATCGTCCAGTGTTGGAATAGAGCCTGTAAGATCACAGATCGTCCAGCATTGGAATAGAGCCTGTAAGATCACAGATCCTCCAGCGTTGGAATAGAGCCTGTAAGATCACAGATCCTCCAGCTGCCTTCCCTTGCTCTCCTAAAATTCAGGCCACACACCCCTGTAGTCTCTCCCTCTCAGATGTGACAAGCAACCTGCTTTGGCCTTATAATTTCTCTCTCCTTTGCAGCTGGAAGCCCAGCACCCAGATTCCCAGGCTCAAGACAACTTTAAATTAGAACATCATGGCAGTCCACTCCTGCCAGGGAAGTGAAACAGTTAACTAGCCCATCCCCATTCCTAACTATCAGCTCCCGGTACCTAAAAACACATTTTACCTGGAACCACCAATGCCCATGCCTATCAGTATCCCAGAAAAATGTCCTACCAGGCAACACACAGCCATCATATTCTTCTAAGGAACAGAGAAGGCAACAAATAAATAAATAAATAAATAAATAAATAAATAAACCAACAAAAAAAAAAAGAAACAAAAAACCCACCCAACAATGACAAGAGCAGATATCAGCATCTTCCCAAACCTGATGTCTAGACACCATTGTAAAAGCACAATCAGTAAGAGCCAGGACAATATGTCTCCGCTAGAGCCCAGCAACCCTCCCACCACAGGCCCTGATGTTCCCACCCAGCTGAAGCACAAGTAAAATGCCTTAAAACAGCTTCTGTGACGATGATAGAAGTCTTTAAAGAGGGAACAAATAAATCCTCTAAAGAAATCTATAAAAATGCAAACAGCAGAAGGAAATGAATAGTTCAAGACATTAAAGTGGAAATAGAATCAATAAAGAATACCGAAACTAGGAAAATATGAAAAAGAAAACTTTAGACACTCAAACAGGAACGTCAGAGGCAAGCCTCACCAACAGAGAACAAGAGATAGAAGACAGGAGCTCAGGCACTGAAGACACAATAGGAGGAATGGATACCTCAGACAAAAAAAAAATGTTAAATCTAAAAATATACTGGGAAAAAACATCCAGGAAATCTGGGACAGTATGAAAAGACCACATCTAAGAATAGAAATGCAGGAAGGAGAAGAAACCCAGGTCAGAGAAAATATTTTCAACAAAATCATAGAAGAAAATTTCCCTACCCTAAAGAAGGAGATGCCTATCAAGTACAAGAAGCATACAGAATATCGAATAGACTTGACTAGAAAAGAATGTCTCCTCAAAACACAATAATCAGAACACTTCTGTGTACAAAACACAGAAGGAATATTGAAAGCTACAGTGGAAAAAAGAACAAGTAACATGAAGAGAGGCCCATTAGAATTACATCAGATTCTCAATGAAGACTCTAAAAGTCAGAAGAGTCTGGAGAAATGTGGCACCAACTCTAAGAAACCACATATGCCAGTCCAGACAGCTATACCCAGAAAAACTTCTAATCACAATAGACAGAGAAAATAACATATTTCATGATAAAACCAAATTTAAGCAATATCTATTTATAAATTCAGCCCTATAAAAGGTGCTATCAGGAAAATGCCAACCAAAGATGTTAACTGTTGAGGTTTGGTCTGTTGCTGTGTATTGTAATGCTGAGTGCTGGTCCCCAAGGTCTGGTTGCCCAAATGGATGAGGAAATTCTTATGTATACCAAGTGATGCTATGTAGCCTTGAACCTCAATTTAAAACTATTGGTTGAATAAAGATGCCTACAGCCTGTATCTGGGCAGAAGAGAGGTAAGGCTCAGGTTCCTGGGCTTGGCGTCTGAGACAGAGCCCAAAAGAAAGAAGAAAGAAGTGAATAGAGGAGAAAATGCCATAGGGGAGTTGAAGTGTGAGAACACGGCCATGAGGGTTGGCCAGTTGGAGTAAGACAAGCCCAGGCTCAGCATGGCAAGTTGTAACTCGGGGTTATTGGTTAGGAAGTAGACAAAATCGCATCAAAGGTTGATACCTGCCCAGCTCTAGTGCTTTTAAGACACAGACTAAAAGGATGGGTACAAAGACAGAATCTATCTTTCTGCAGAATCCAAGAAATATAACTTAACATCAAGAATAAACATCAACTCAGGGTAAAAAATTGGGAAAAGATATTCCAAGCAAATAGACCTAAGAAGCAAACTTATGTAGCTATTTTAATATCTGCCGAAAATAGATTTCAAACCAAAACTAATCTCAGAAGAGATATAGAAAAACACTACATACCCATCAAAAGGGAAAAAAATCTACCAAGAGTACATTATAATTTTAAATATTTATGCACCATATGCTCAAAAATAAAGGGCACCCAAGTTTGCAAAAGAAACACTACTATAGTATAAATCACATATTGACTCTATGCTGAATAGTTTTATATCAACTTGACACAAACTAAAGTCACTTGAGAGAAGGGAACATCAATTAAGAAAATGCTGCCATAAGATCAGGCTTTGGTAAGGCTGTAGGTCATTTTCCTAATTAGTGATTGATGGAGGAGGACCTACTATGGATGGTGCTGTCCCTGGACTGGTGGCCCTGGGTTCTATAAGAAAGAAGACTGAACAAGACTTGATTAGCAAGCCAGTAAGCAGCATCCATTCATGGCCTGGGCATCACATCCTGCCTCCAAGTTCCTGCCTCCAGGTTCCTGCCCTGTTTGAGATTCTGTCCCGAATTCCTTCGATGATAAATAGTGATCTGGGAGTTTAAGCCAAGCACACACCCTTTTCTCCCCAACTTGCTTTTTGGTCACTGGATTTTATAGCAGCAATAGAAACCCTAATAAAGACACGTTGATACCAGGTAGTGAGGTATTGCTGTGCCAGACGGGGCCATGCTTTCAGGAGGATCATGGAAGGACTTTGGAACTTTGGGGTAGAAAATCCTTTGAGTGTTTAGAGCTCAGTGAGATGTTCTAGAGGAGCTGGGAAGTTAAGGATGTTGAGAGCAGTGCAGAACACGGAAGCTTATAAAGTTTCAAAGAAAAGTTTAAAGGCTCTATTGAAGCCCATTTGCTACTTTAAATTAAGATTCTGTCATTCTAGCTAATGGTGGCTGAAGAGTCAGCCGAGATTAACAAGAGACCAGCACCACTGAAGTGAAACTTCTTCATTACTGTGACAATTAATGCTGGTTAGCTCGAGCTAAGAAATTAGCAGTGGTTAAAAAGAAACCAGTATTGTTGAAGGAAAGGGTTGTGTTTTATAAAAAAGAAAAAGAAAAAGAAAAAGAAAAAGAAAAAGAAAAAGAAAAAGAAAAAGAAAAGCCAGGGATGTGTTTGGTGGAGGGGGAAGGGGTCCCTCTGAAGGCCCATGATGAGGCATCCTTTCCCCTTTACCCCCTGAGGTACCAGCCATATGACAGTATAGTACAGAATAGAGTTTATTTCGGGTATGTGGAGGGGAGTTGAAGGGGTAGTAGACAGAGAAAGGGGGGAAGAGAGTAAAGGCCAGTCATGAGCACATGGAGAGAGGTGGGAGGGGAATGGGGAGAGAAGGGGAAGAGGGGGAAGAGGGGAAGAGAGCAAGAGAAGAGAGTGAGGAGAGGTGTAAGGAACAATATGTAAAGAAACAATACCATAGATGAATGTAACCATGGAAACCAAGCCTAGACTGTGTGCATGAGTATGATAAGGTAAGAAACTGTTTTCAAAGACAGTGTTTCAAATGGTGCTGGTTCAACTGGAGGTCAGCATGTAGAAGAATGCAAATTGATCCATTCTTATCTCCGGTAGAAAGCTCAGGTCCCAGTGGTTCAAAGACTTCCACATATAACCAAATACACTTTACCTACACAAGTAGCCTGGGTTTCTGTTGATAAGGTTCTTGAGCTTGCCTCTTGCCATCTGGTTATCTCAGTGTTAGTTAATCTTGCTGTCTCTGACTGAAGATTGTCACTCCTGTGAGCCTGTAAGCCTGAGATCTTAGGTGTGTCAGCACTCCTAGAGAGACCAGCTCTTTCCTTGGTGGGGTGTGGGTACAGAAAACTGTGGGACAGTCTTAGCTCTAGGGTGCAGATGGAGACTAGTAGGATCCTCTTGTTTTTGTTTTTTATTTATTTACTTATCTTTTTAATGTATGAGTGCTTTGTTTGCAAGTATGCCTGCATGCCAGAAGAGTGCATCAGATCCCATTATAGATAGCTATGAACCACCATGTGGTTGCTGGGAGTTGAACTCAGGACTTCTAAAAAGATAGCCAGTGCAATTAACCACTGAACCATCTCTCCAGCTGCAGGAAGTGTAATCTTTTAGCAAGAAACTATCAACATACTGTGTCCCAAAGATGGTAATAGACATTTTCATTCATCATGCCATTGATTCTGACATAACACTATACTCATTATTATTTTGGCTAAGGCTTAAACAGTATAAGTAATTTGCCCAAATTTAATAACTATTTAACTATCTGATAAACATTTCTGAATAAGGCCTGTGACCTTTCTTCATAATCATGGCTCTAAATCATGTTGCCAGGCTGTTTTAGAGCAAAAGAAACAACGTTATTCTAAACTCAAAGTTCCCTGTGATGCCACTAATTTTATGAAGCCAAAAATCTTCTCATCCTGGATATGAAGTAGTGCCCTCATGATGCACAAGCCTTGACTTTGCCCTCTGCCCACACCCAGGGTAGATTGAAAGGTAGTCTGACTAAATATCTCCACAATACAAGAAAAGTCTTACTACATAACCTAAAACTTAGACTGTAGATTAGTACTAAGAAAGAGCCTAAGTGACAAAGAGCACCCAAAAATTTTAGAATAAGCTCAGTAAAAAGCAGAGTGAAGAAGGAAAGAGACCATACAGAGAAAAAGACACACTAGCCCAGGTGTGAACTTTATCTCCATCTCAATATCTCAGATGGGCCATGACCAAGTTTCATCTTAAAGTAGGAATGTCTTTCTTATGCCAAAATAAGCAGTAAAGGCTTTGAACATTGGGCCCTGTTTTTTAATAGGGCTACCAAGATTTTAGTCAAGTACTCTCCAAGGAAAAAGTAACTAAAAAAAGATAAAAGACATCCTCCAGTACTTCCAATCAACAAAAGAGTTGAACTTTCCAAGTATCATGATTGTTGTTCTAAGTGAATTTAACCCTAGAATGAGACTTTGTCTCCCTCTCCATCACAGAGGACTTAGCTATGTGAACCAAAAAATAGATTGCATAGTGCACATGATGCCTTCAGTATTAGGTCAGTTTGCTGGACCCTGGTCTAGCCAAACGCTAACAAAGTAAGTAAATACACAGACATGATAGATTCCCCAAGCAGATCAGAGTTTTTGGCCCTGATGAATGACTCTGCTGGGAAATTAAGGGAAGGCATCATTTTATATGGGAACAGTATGGCTGTCTTTTCTCAATTCAGAAAGCCTGGAGACTTAATACCAGGATTTCTCTTCTGACTTTAGGCTGCTTCAGTCCGTACTCACAAGTATCATTTTAACTGATGGCACTCAGTCAAATGCCACTGCTTCCTTATAGTAAAAAAGAAGCTGGGGAAGATGGGTGTTTTGTGTACACATAGACATTTTACTGAAAAATAAGAAGTGGAATCTTACTTTTTAATCTCCAGTGAAGAAAAAGATGGAATTTCCCCTCCATTCTCTGAAGAGTCACTGGAATAAATAATAAAAATATTTTAAATGGGATGAGAAGCATAAGAATGTTTTTGTTTGGGGGATTGCTCTTTTKGTGGGGGTTGGTTGGTTTTGTTGTTTTGTTTTGATGGTTTTTGGTTTTGGTAGAATCTTGTTATGCTGGTTTTAAACTGTGATGGAGTTCAATAACACGAGAAAAGACCACAGACTCGATTAAAATTTTAATAAAATAAATTTATTAATTACTGCTAGCAAAACCACAGCTTTAAAATCAAATGACAGTGTGTCTTACAGAAGTAAGGGAAGGGTATTTGAAGGTGGAGGCCTCAATTAGCTCCTTTCTGCAGAATGTGCAGTTGAGTAAGAAGCCACTTTGCTTCCCTCAGCTAGTGAGGAGCTGCATTTCCACCTATATACAACAATAAAGGAGTGGTCTCATTCCCAGTAACTCAGCAATAATCAGGTTTACAAAAACCAAAGTAGTTAATTATCTCAGTTTTACAGTTCTAGGGAATCAGAGTTGCCAGGAGCTTATCTTTTGAGTTTATAGTAGGTATCAAGTGCAAAACAGAGTTTTCCTTAGCCACCACAGAACTTGTAACCCAAACACAGAGATTACAGGTATGCACCACCACACTGGACTTTACACAAATTTATAATACATGAAATAATAACAGCATAAATAAAGGCCTAAGAATATGGATACCTATTCGTTTAATGTAATTCAGAATGAATATACCCCTTGCTGTGTAAAGAAGGGGATAATAGAAAATGTTTTGGAAATATCGAATGATCTTTGAAGACCAGAGTAGATCTGAAGAACATTTGATGGTCTGGGACAGAGTCCATTGGGCCAGAAGAATAGATAATAGATTATATAAATAATTGATATTTATGGAATCAAAATAAAGGATGATGGTGTACCTTCTACATAAAGTATAATTAACTGAGATAAATTTAGAGGGAAAAACAGGTATGTGGCACAGTGGCTCAAGGCTAATACAACTGCAGAGTTCCTATGGTGGACACCATGTAATGCTTAAACAATAATTACACATGACCACACACAACGAGTAAGGTCAGCATAGCTAAAGAAAAGTATGTCCCATTGTTGGAACTTCTCACCATAACTCAAGAATAATCCTTCCTTCCATTAAAATTTGTCCATAGAATAGCCTCTCCAGCCAGGTGGTGGTGGTGGTGGTGGTGGTGGTGGTGGTGGTGCACACCTTTAATCCCAGCACTTGGGAGGCAGAGGCAGGCGGATTT